>JAODUK010029271.1:0-23342 GCA_027564635.1 Typhlichthys eigenmanni
CCCCAGTCAGAGCTTGCTGATGTTGCTCGGGAAAGGGAAGTTTGGGGTCCCTTGCTGAAGCTGCTGCCCCCACGACCCGACTCTGGATAAGCGGGAGAAGATGGATGGATGGATGAAATACTAACTATTCCCTTCCATATACACTCACATGCTCAGCAGAAAACAAATGAGATATAAAAAGAAAAAGGAAAAGAAAAAAGAAGTGCAAGATATGAGGGAGTTCATTAGGTACCTATTGCAGCTACCATGGCACAATGCCTGGAATGAACAGGGTGACGTGAGCTTACTTGGGTCACGTGGGGTCAACGAACTCTGGGAGACCACATATAAATCCCATGCCGCACACATGGCAACAGCCAGAGGACGATATCGACTGCGTTACTATCTATAGAAACTCTCCCTTATCTTTACTGGACAAACATCTGCTCGACCAAGGACAAGAGGAGCATTACAGCATGTTAAATCAACCTTTTAGTTGATTCAGTCCACCTAATGACTGGCATTACACCCAGAAGACAACTTGGATTTGCCCCACATTTTTAAGAACAGATTGAAATGTAATGAGGATTTTTAAGCTGTATGCTTGCTAGTATTGTTTTGTCTATTCTATACTAAAGAATCAGATTGTTGACAAGCTCATGACAATTCATATTTATTTTATTAAATATATTATCATATATCTTGTCCACTAGCACATGTACAGTATATGTATGAAGAAGACTAGTTTTGATGGACTTTTTGTGGGGCATACCACTAGTAGAGAGGCAAATTAATGACCTCCCTAGAGAGTAGAAGTGGTGTATGAGGAGACTTACAAATATAGAATATAGGGATGATGGAGAGTCTGCGGTGTGACTTCTTCACACTGACCCACCAAGACAAAAAATGGGGGAGGGGGTTCACTACTCTATTCTGAAGAGAATCCATTTCCAGTACCAAACTTACAGTATACACAACTTACTCAAAACTAGAATGTTACCTAAAAACCCATCTCTTCAAAGTTGCCTATACCATTTAACCCTTTGTTCCACACTCACTTGACTCCCCTGCCCTCCCAATAAATAAATAAATATTTCCCAAAATATTTGTTATTTATTTTATATTGTTTCTTAGATGTACATTCTTGCCTTAGTCAAATATCCAATACTATAGTATATATTTTAACCAAATGTTTTATATAGATATTTATATTTGCCTATATACAATATATAGTCCTTGAGTGCTTTGAAAGGCGTACTGAAATACAAATTATTATTATTATTATTATTATTATTATTATTATTATTGAGCTACATGTCTTTATAGAATTATGCACTGGATCCTGTGTTTAAAGTCTCCCCTCTGTTAGCCTAGATGAAAGGCCTCACGCTTTTATCAAATCAACATTTGACAGTGGATGACAGCAGCACATGAACAGTGTAAACAAGAATTAAATGACAATCTTAGTCCAATATAGGTGAAGGCCTATCGGTCCCAAAACAAAGGTTATCTATCATATGTCAACATTTCTGTCTTCAGATTTCTTAGATTTAAAAATGAACACTGTTTTTACTGGCTAATTATTTCAGCACATTTTCAGAGTATATATTTTAAATAGAAATGTTTTTTAAAATAAAGAAGTGTAGAGAATTCCGCACATGTGGAGATGGGGCGGAGGTGGCACAGCATCTGAAGTGACAGAAATAGAGCACCAAGCAGGGGTTCATGTGCCATCCTGATTGGTTGAGCTACAATGAGTGGCAGGCATAGTATATCTCTTAACCAGGAAGTGTGTTAGCAAGTGTTTCTGAAAAGTGTTTATTACTTCATGCTTTAAAATAGCAAAGCATATTTGCATTGTATTCTGTTTCATATGAGATCAAACTCAGATTTTATGTATAGGGTATCCTTTCACATCTGTCATATGTGAAACACAAACAAAAAGATTATTATGAAGGAAAATAGATCCTCTGATAAACACTGGTGGAGAAGAGGTCAAGAAATGATGAGGAGGAGGAGGAGGAGCAGAGCAAAATATGTTATTACACCAGTAGCTGCTCTGGCTTCAATAATGAAACAGACAGTGAAGGCACAACTGCACTATTCTATGTCTGATGTTTGTATGTGTATGTACAGAATATGCATGTGTGTGCATGAGTTTTCTTCTCTACAACTGCAATCCAAGTAGATTAAAGTATTTTTCAAGTAAGCCATTTAAGATGCCAAGGGAGATCAGGAGGACCAAGGAAAGCTCAAGGATGTCATGGGATTTTTGTCATTGGTTAAAGAGCTTGTTGCCGTGGATACATTCCTCATCTGAAACTATTGAAGCTACAATTTTGACCTAGCAACAAATCTGTTGCAGAGACCCACTGTCATTATACAAATACAACCCAGGCGATACAATATGTCCACAGACCTCTTCTGAACCTTGGATTTTCATAGGCAACAGAAATGTGTTATTCTAGCAATATTATGTCCTGATTCAAATATAAAGAGGTGTTGTTATTTTAAAAGACCATGTGCAACACTGCTTTTATTGGTCACGAGATGTGATGATATATCGTTTGATGCCAAAATCCAATAATGGACTTGTCTTGTTATTAGGCTGACACTTTTAATGAGAGGGAGAGAGACATATTTTAGGTGATGTTACGTTTGCTATACCATGAGAGATAGCAATGACATGGGTTGACATATATGTCTATATACATTGATGCCTACTTGAAGGGGAGAAGAAATCTGAACAACTACAGTACTGTATATTGTTAATATACACGTATGTTACAGTCAGTATAAGTATAATTTTAGTGTAACGTACAGTATATCTAGCCTCGCGATACCATCCTGATCTCGCGAGCTTCAGTTTAATTTCGCCGTGAGAATCAGTCTGGAAAGCCTCAGAATCATTTTGAATGTGTCCGAGTAGCAACTGAACTTTCTAATCAGCGTCGTGTTTATAGCTATACGGCAGTGGTTTTCCAATCAGCATCGTGTTTATAGCTATACGGGTGTGGTTGTCCAATCAGCGTCGTGTTTATAGCTATACGGATGTATATTATAGCTAAACATTACTGTATATATACCATGACTTCAGATGCGGTTGAAACTGAAACATATTATCCTCTTTAAACTTGTGATTAGGCTACATGGCATGTCTGTGTTGAAGTGAGTATCACATGCTGTGTTTAAACTGTTGCTAAAGGTCCCACTTCAAGACAGTTTTTATCCCCTTTAGTCTTCCCTGCTGTTATAAATCCCAGCCCCAACCGTGGTTCAGTCTTTGAATTTTTTTTATTAGCACAGAGGAAGTCCTGCATGGAGTCAGGCAAGGTTTAGAATTGCCAAGTATACACAAACACTCTGAGTGACAGAATAGAACAGTGAGGAGGATTTGATTAGTGGCTATGGTGGTCAACGCTGAGCCAAAATGGTTCCTCCATGAGTTTAATACGTGTCTGTCCATAAGCGCCCTGCAAGACATCTAACCCATACCTACCACCTCCGTAACACTTTTCAACATGTAATTTTACCCCATATTGTATTTGGATGCACAGTAAGCGTCTGCTGACTGTGTCCCAGATTTTCCCAGAACAGGCTTTCATGATAAATAATACAGAATGAAATAATGGAAACAATTTCTATCTTTATACAATAGTATTATATATTATTATTACTTAAATATAATCTATGTGACATGAAAGCAACTCTGTAAAAAAAAGGGGAAACCCAGTTCCAGAAACTGATACCCATATACTCTAATGTACCAGCTGGAACCAGTTGGATCATTCCTTTCTGGTTAATGGTGTAGCTAATGAATCACATTAGCTTGTTTAATACTTGGTAGGAATGACCTCCTGCATATACTCTTGGGTTGCGATGGCATGTGGATGAGAACCAGCGCACCATGATAATGGTCTGGCAAGAAATGGAGCTGCTTCTTGGAAGACAAGGAAATGCGGGTAATTGAGTACTGCAACCCACCTGGTGCAGTACAAGCCATTTTCGAAAGGAAATGGAGGGTGAAACATATTGTGCATATATTGCTTCATTGTTAAAATGGCAAAAGCCATTGTAAATGGAAAAAGCCATTTTAACTAATTACTGTTGACCGTTTATATTTCTCCAAACAATGACAGGCAATCAACAAATTACAATCATGCGCCAAACTACCTAAAAAAACGTACATTAAAGAACCAATTACATAATATTTGTTATTGGTAAATTAATTTACAATATTGTTGTACTCAATATCAGATAATAATAAGTTAATGTGTAATAAGTCAATGAAGTTAATTTGAACTTTATTCCAAGTTCACTCACTAAACTCAGATTGATTTATTATATTAAACAGAGGCAATGTACTTGTTCCCTCATCTATTTCTGCTATAGAACCTCACTGTGACCTCAGCCACCCTCTGCTTACAGGGGAATGAGGGAGGTCACCCATGTCCATCTATGGCTACAAAGACTGATGACATGTTTGATTACATTTATGTTTGATTGAGTTTACTGCTCCCACAAGCTAGCTTGGAGAAAATTAGATTTTCCCGCCCAATATATTACATAGCGTACTGCCTCCTGGCAATATATCACAGTCTTTTATATTTTACCACTTTGCCATTTATACAAAGACATCATATGCTTTTCTTTGCAATCGCTCATTTTGCTTAAAATTGACAAAGAATAAAACAATATAAATCTATGTTTTTATTTAAGATTATAAAAAACTAGCAGTCAACTCCTCTGAGCCAAGTCCTGCCATCGCTATGGCAAAGAAGATTTGTCCAAAAACAGCTGGCGCTGGTCCCCATGAACCTAATTTTGTCAACGCCCATAGGCACTTGTACTGCGTGAGCAACTCCCAGCATGTTAACCCATCACTATCACTATCACACAATCGTATTATCACAACAACAATGTGGAACTGTTTGTGTGCGTTTTGTGTAATACTATTGTTAACTAACTTGCTAATATTACCACATCGACTACTGGAGCATGAAACTGAGATGCAGCTACAGTATAATGTAAGTGACAAATTGGCCGTTATCTCTCACCAAAATGTTCTACTGGAAATTTCAAACAATTTCAATCCTTTTGAATTGTAAAGAGTTAAATTGTGAGACTTAACAATCCTTTGATTACATCTGTGTGTGTTTGCTCTCAATCTGTCAACCTAGTTATACTGTATCTATATGTCCCTCATTACATGACTCTATGAGGGCTCAAACAAGTAAGGTTATGTATCGTTCCAAATCAATGGGGAATAACTGATTGCTCCATAACAAACCCATTCTAGCATGAGGTGGGCTGGTAATCTGTTATGTACTGAGAACCTCAGCTTCATTATCGAGCCCCGTTCAACTCCACCTTTTCAATCTGTCTCTCTTGACCCATGAAGTAGTGTGCTCTTGGTTGCCTTGACATGAACATAACATAAAAGAATAACACATTAGTCTGAACTATGGGGTTCTGACATCGAAACCTGAGTGGAAGTAATTCAGAAGACTTCTACACATGGAGGTGTTTATAAGACAGAAAAAAATACTTTTTATAAAACAACATGACTCATGGTGTGGGAATATTGATTGAATTACAACACCTTAATATAATTAAAAATTGCACTAAACTCCACCAAACAATAGTATACATTGATTGCAAAATGTACCTAATCTGAATTGGCAGAGATGCGTAAATGCCAGTATGTAAGACTGTTTCAAGTCAAAGTCCAAATAATTGGCCACAGCTTATTACAATCTTACATCTGATAAAACTGCAAATTATTACTGCAAATCTGTACACGTATTTAATATTTCTGATTAAACATATGGATCAAGTTTAGACCAAATTTGATATTTGAAACATACTTTATAAATTCCTGATTTTATGTTTGCTAAATTACTAAATTACTAAACTAGATTAGTTGATTTTCATTTTTGGTTTGTGTGTTTCAAAGAAGAATTTCTAAGATACCATTACCTTACTACCATATACCATAATTTATACAATAATATATCCAATGAAATATCATAATAGCAATATTTAAGTAATGTTCTTTGCCAGGACCCCAGAGCAAAACAGGATGCTTTGATAACATCTCTGGTGAAACCGTTTGTGATATGTAGCTCATAGACTGCCATCACTCCCTAAATCTCTGTGGGCCCCTTCGCTCTGGGGATTCGATTATCTCATTCTGACTGATTACTGTGTGCACATGCACGAACATTGCTCATTTGCTGTGGTATCATCACACCGATTTTACCACAGCAGAACAGCAGTGTTTGTCATGTCAACATCAGCTGACATGAAGTCTAAATAATGAGGAATCAGCACTTCATACAATATCACTTTCAACCTATCACCTCTGATATTCTTGACAACGCCTATTTATTTCTGAAAAGACCAGCATGTCTCATAATATACAATAAATGCTGAGAACAAACATACTGTATTTAGACACCCATCAGCTGTAACATTATAAGTCCTATTAATCTTATTTCCCTCCCTATTCTGTTATGTTCCTGCTCCAGGCAAGTGGAATGGGCACGCGGTACGACAGGCGTGCGTGGCATCTGGGTAAACAAATGACTCTAAATTAAGAGATCCATCAATGCATGAGACGCCTGCAAATACCAAGCTGTCAGTTCCAACTGAAAGCCATTAGTTTGCAGTGATCAGACACTTTGAATACCTCTGACATAGACAGCTCCGGCCTGCTGGAGTGCAGTATGCAGCTATTATTAACCGACTGGCTGGCGCTTGCTACAAAGATACAGTGATTAGGTTTGGAGGGTTGCAGGTGTTCTACTTAATCTGCATTAGAGTCTCGAGAGAAAATATAGTATCCCACCTTTATTCCACCCAAGCATTGCCCTCTCTGCTGCTAGTGGTGGATGGTGGAAAAGGTAGAAAATTATCTATACGTTGGCACAGCTACATATTACCATAGGATAATGAATAGCTTGCACTCGTTTTGCGGAAAAGAAGAATGGGTACGATGAGTAGGTGTGAAGATTGGATATTGATTGGTTGCAGATTCATATTCAGCCCAAGTTTTTTTTTTTCTCCTCGCAAACGAACATCTTCCTGAAATGTTATCGTTTCTATAAATGTGTTCTATATGTGACAGCATATTCAGTTTTGCCTACACGTTATAACTACTTTGATTATATTTCATTGAACATTTGCAAATGCTGCTTAAACAGTGGTTGATTGACAAAGATTAATTCCACAAGGATTATTGGTTAATTAGAAAGCCTCTATCAGAATTCTGCTTGAATTATGCAGTCAACACAGCTAAGAAGAGTGCAAAAAAGAAATGATATCTTCTCTTAGCTAGAATTCACTGTCTGACTTCTTGAAGAACTCCAGGGCCCTGCTAGCCTGGCTCCGCCTATCTATTGCTATTAGCTCAAATGTTTTTGCTGAGATTATAGTCTGGAAACATTGTTCGCTTTAGCGTTTTCATAGCCACCCTGCTGGTGAACCAATCAGGGTGGGTAAGTAAGATGACATTGTAAAGTCAAGCGTCTTTCAAAATGGTGGTAGAGCTAGATGAGGCGATCAAAACAGCTGCAGCAACAGCAATTGGTTAAGTGCTGTACAAAAGTTTCAAAATGAACCAGGGGCCTCATTTATAAAACTGAAAATGTTGTGTTCAAACAAAACACAGAAAGTGTGTGCGCACAAAAATATTCAGATTTATAAAACTCATCCATTGCCAGATTTCCTATATAAATCACAATGTACTAATATAGCGCACATGAATTTTGTCCCACCCAATGAACGCCAACATGCTCCTATAAATGGTCAATTAAACGCTAAGAATAAATATTAATTGATGGATTTAATGAAGGCAAATCCCAACAGAGACCCACAAAAATGTATTTTCACCCAAATGTGAAATTTAAGCTCTTCTAGGGGAGGTTGATAGATGAAAACTAAATTGTTTGGTGGACATATTGTGGGCATTACAAATGTTAATAAGCACACACATCACTAAAGAGTAATGGATATGGGGAATTCATTAGAACATTATTTTTGGTCAAGTTTGTGAGACAGTAATCTAATATGATTATCCTCCCATATCGACACAATCAAAATGCACAAAGATAAATAATGTGTAACAAAAACATAGTGGAAAGTTGAAACACATCTGTGCAAATAATACTGGTGAACAGAGTAAAACCAATTTTATCCCCAGTGGTGTCTCGGGGACGAAGGTACCCATGCCTTCTGCGAGAACTGGTACTGCAGGTCGCAAAAGTCGTACCAGTCCTCGCACCACCCAGTGACAGAAAACACCTAGGGTGCAGCGTCCTCCCAGGTCAGAGAAGCCGCCTGGCCAACAGGTCTGGTGCTTGGGAACCTGTAAAACCAAAATCACAGAGGGAGGCCTTTGGGGCATAGCCGAACCAGACCTGGACATGGGCTGCCATTCCAGCACTCCGTCCGGAGCGTACCCATAGTCTTCCTCCACCTCAGAACAGTCAGAGAGGGAGTCTGAGAACCAACCCACCTAGCTGGACAACCCCACTCCCGTCTGCAGCGTAGAGTTTGTAGCCGTAATAAGGAAGTAGAGGCCGGTTCTCCTCCTCCAGCGTCTCTGGCTCTGTCCATGGATGCGGACAGGCTCCCACAGACTCCATGGTGGCACAAACACAGTCAGCTAAACACAAAAACCTGCTAAATCCTAATTTCAGTTGGCTATTCTGTAACGTGAGCAACAAGGGTAGGAACCAGTCGCAGGTGAAGCAGAAGGGCTACATTACATATACTGTAGTGTGGACAATCAGGGCAACTCAAACCAGGTGTGGGTAATGACAAGACAAGGGAAAGAGACCAGGATCTGTTCAGGGGAAAATGGAAAACCGGTATGTGTGGTGGAACGGGGATGCCCGCCATCATTGAGCCATTACAGAGGCAACGGGAAGGCATTGGGAAGCTCCATAGCACTTCCCAATGGAGGCTGGTTATGTTATAGGGTCCAGCTGTTGACTATTCCTTCCAGTACTTTTTACAGCATTGTCAAGCGTACTGTAGTTTATGTTACCAATAATCAGAATACTGACACATAATGGCACTTGTATAGTAGCTTTGGGAATCTTTCCACCATGTCAAACAAAAAGGCAAGCAGATTTCTGTTTGTGTGGGAGAGGGCACCTCTCTCATTAGACACTCAGAAAATAACTGCACAAGTTTTGCACTTCATTATTATGCATACCAACAAGCAGAAAGTACTTCTGTTTTCTTTTTGTCTCTAAATGATTAAGCACATACTCTCTCATGGTCAGCATATTCACTTCCAGCTGGCTGTTTTAGGGCCATTAGAGAAGGAAGTCAAAAGACGGGTGAAGCTTTCATTAAAACCCTAAATGTTCTGTGCTCACCAGTGTCAAAGTCCTCGATGAGTGTGTGGGAAACCAAATGTTTTAACACTATAATGATGAATATGTAGCCATAGATATTTTACATACAGTAAATTCTATTCGCTATATATTATATTAACACAGGTGTGTTTCTCTGCTTGTCACTTTATCTCTGGCTAAGGCGATGTTATCGTGGTAATGACCAAGTGACTGAAATAAGAGCATATAGACAAAGACAGGGACTGAGAGAAGCAGGGGAAGATGTATTTTAGTAGATGACGGTTAACATAAAGTTGTTTGAATATTGAAACCATCTACAAAAGACATATACTGATAACTGTTACTGGAATAAACATCTGGAACTTCCTCCACTGGATTAATTGTCTATTAATTATGAATTAACCTTAATGAGTTACCCTTTAACATGTCTGCTAAAAAAAGGTAGGTAGTATCTAACTAGTGACAGGCCACACATTAGATTCATATTTTTACTTGATTATTTGACTTACTATTTGACTTTAGATGCATGAATGATTGATTGTGAGGAACACATATGAGAAACCAAACTTCCTCTAAGGAAAATCATCAAGGTGAGGCAGAGGACACAGTATGATATCGCACGGGCAAGGTTGGTCCCTGGGCTGATTTCTAAAGATGCTGGGCCCTGCGTGGAGCAGTGCTAAGCCATGGGGCATTTAGGTGACAGCATGGGCAGCCCAGGCATTACGGTGGTGATAATTCGCATGCCACACACAAGCCTGGAGAAAGTGTCTGCCAGATCAAAGCAACACAGTGTCAAACCAGCCTTCAAGGCATCAGTCTTCTCAGCCGCATATCCCCAGGGTAACCAAGCTAATGGGACCACCCAGACTGCCTAATGTGAGTCTGAAAACCGCTAAATTATGGGAGCTACTGCTCTGCCGTCTGAAAGGTTTAGACTTCGGCTCCAGTCAAGTTTTAAATTCCAGCAGCGGCAACGTGCTGACTCAAATAATTGTCTGAGTCACACTTGCTAATACCCCTGCGACTGGCTTACAGTGTATCTTCTCATTTTTTATCACACTGTATCGTCAAGACCTTTACGCCTAGTTTTTGAAATAGATAGAAATATCCCCGGGTGGGAATCAGACGCATGCATTTATCAATGGCAACATCAGAGTGACAGATTCACTTTTAAGTGTGGAAAGTATTAGGAAGACGAGAATACAACGGTATACTTACTCTATAACATATTAACCAAGCATATGTATATTTTCACAGCTTCAGTCTCTTGTAATTATTTCAGCCTCTATAGGTTTGTTGTGTGTTTATATCAGTCGATCCAAAATGTTACAGAATCGGAGGGAACAGAAATTCCTTCAGTGTGGGAACACTGATGGTGAATACAGGGTCAATTTTTTCAAATTGTTTACGTCTGGTGTTGTCTTCTTAATCATATTATCTTTCTTTAATTGATTGAATGAATTTGATGGTCCCCCGTGCAGTAAGTACCTTATGGAAAACCTGGAGTAATTTTATTTTCCATTCTATTAATGTCTGAGTGCACTCAAATGTGATTATGATGCTTCTCACTCTCTGCGTGGAATTGTTAAAACTATACTTAGTTTTTTGAGTCATTGATTTAGTTTAGGAGAGTACTTCCTCCCAGCTGGTAAATGGAACACTGCCGCGGAAGAGGAGAAATACTAACCTGGCTTCTGCAGATATTTCTCCTGCAGGAGAGATATATGAATCCAAGGTTTGCATGATGGTGATTTTTTTTCAAATCATAACTCAGCTGCCTGCATTTGTTGAGCACTGCTAGAGCGCCATCAATAATGTTACGGGAAAAATAACATGATGTATATGAGCTGATTATTTATGTAGTCATTATTGTATTCTAATAATGAAGCAAATGTGGACTCTGTGTCTTATTAGGTGACGCAGGTGAATAGCTATGTTGTGACGTAACACTACTGGGAATTTGGCCCAGTAAAAGTGCAGAGCATATATTATTCTTGCAGTATATTCTGCACATCTGTATACATTTGCAAAGGATATAAACCATCTTAAGAAAACAATCTACTTTAATAGAATCCACTGACAATATTTAAAGTCAAACATATGGACATAACTTTATAAAGATGAAATGCTTCCTCATCCACAGCTTTCTGGACAAAGAATGTATTGATACTTTTTATACACAATAACATTTTCTATATTTTTTTCATATTCAACGGTACACATATAAAAGTGTATTTTTGAATTTCAAAACCAATCTTTGCTCCAGGTCTTTTGTATGCAGTGTGATCAAATAAGGAGCACATTCGGATAGACCTTTGTACATCTTCTGGTCCCTGTGCTCCCCACGCCGTGAAATAACAAGGTCACTGATTTAGACTTAGAGCCTGTTGTGTTAGTGGGCTACTACATATGTGCTCTCAGGTGTGAAAACTCGCCTGAATATCCCACGGGAGTTTACCTGTATGTTTAAGTTCTGAGCCTAGTGAGAGACAGTGGGCTCTCTAGACCTGGCCTGCCTCAGTAGCCACTGGTCATAATTAACTACAAACCATGCTCAACGATCTATCTTCTCACCCTACCTCCATCTGTTTAAATAGACTGTGACAAGTATCAGGGCTGGAGAGAAAGCACATCATCCATTCATCCTCTATTGGTCTCTCCATTCATCTCTCGTTCCTCATTTTAAGTGTAGCGTCGGATTGTGAATACAATGCCGGTGACAAAAGTGCATTGCAGGCCCATAGATCATACACTTTTTGTTCACCTTTCATAATGTCACAATGTATCATTTAGCTATGGAGAATTCCACAGCATTGTCAAACACTTCAATCCTTCAAATTCTCTAAATATATGACCTGCGTTCCATTTTGCCTTCTGTCAAGAGAAAATGGTATGTATTGGTATTATGACAACCGTGCTATAAGTTTCTATGGTTGATAACAAATAAGGAGAAAAACAATGTATAATGCAGGTGAGTATGTCCACTTTCCAGCCAATAACATCCTTCAAAGATACGATAATACTAATACAACAGTGGCATGCAGTGTATAAAACCTGCTGACCTTCAGATCCCATGTTCAGATCAAAGAACAAAGTGCTGCTGTCAATTTTTTCTATGTATATTGCACAGAAATACTACAAATAATAACTTGAAGGGGCTGACCGCCCGCATATATAATACAATATTAATATTTTATATCCAAGGCTCTATCTTATGGAGGTGGGCGAATGCTGGGCTCTAATATGCATTCACATTTGAAGAACATTCCCAGCATACCCTGAGTGAGGCTGTACATTGAATGTTGTTTGTATTAGTGTAATGAACAGCTCAAAAAACATTGCTTATAGAATTACTATTTGAATGTATTTCTTCACTATGGGTGTGGATAATGGTGGTTAAATATAGACTCCATGGCATTTTGAAACTATTAAACTTGCCCAGTGGATAAGCCCATCTCATTCATCATACAGGGTATCCCTCACTTCTGATAGCATACTGTCTCATGCTGTCTGTGCCTCATAGGTACTGTAACTCCTATTCACCTCCCAGGCACATTTCCCCTGTTTCAGTGCAGTTTTCTCAACTTTTCAAACAACAGAAGCCTGTTGATCATTCATAGATCAAATTATTTTTGTCTTAGAATGGGGTTATTTGGCACCATAAATTACACCCAAAGTGTGTATTTTCTGCATAATTTAGGGAATGTAAATATCAATAGCCTACTTTTTTAAGTCTGGCAATGTACTGGTTTAATGTCAACATCTGTTTGATTGAACGTTTGGACATAAGTAATAACCTACGTATATACGGTAACCATGGATACCTGGATATGACTGTCACAACTGTAATGCTGATATGCTGACAATGCTATACTGTCTAAGAGAAGAAATATTCCTTTGCCCCATGTAAAATGATGGGCACAATCTTCTGGCAGCTGGAAAATGATGCTCCATTATTGAGGGCAATGACAATTTCTCAGTGTTAAGTGAAGGCAAATGTCTTCTTATATGCTCCAGTGGTTACCTCTCTATTCTAATGAAATTTGACATGTTCAATTTCAAATGCAACTCAGTCTACAACAAAGTGATGTACCTACTTTGCTGACTATGAAGTGGCAATGACTGACAGAGTAAAGCAGACTGGATTATCTAAATCTCTGCACAGTGTATAAATGAGGAGGATCTCATTGGGAGTACAGGACGGTGATATAGCAGGACTGATGTCCCACATGCAGAAAGTAAATAGATTTTATTAGGAAAAATTACTGCATCACTTCATAAAAAATACTGTATAAGGCAGTGGTCTCACACTCAACTTGCCAGGGAAGCACACACTCTACACTATTTTCTTTTCTTCCTTCCATTGTTTCTTTTTGTTTGCAAATGTAATACAAAATAAAGCCGCAAGCAGCGATCATCGGGGTCCAAGCAGAACCGCAGCAGTCGCATCAACTGTTCTGTCGAAGCGGTTCAGCGTCCTCAACAAGAGAAATAAGAGGTGGAATTACACCAATGTTAAACGCAGTGGAATGGACCACACAATGCAAACTTTGTAGAGTAAAATGTTTTTACAATAATATCTAAATATAAAGACAATGGATCATGGAGTTTTACATTTTGTGGACAGAAATCCTGTTCAACTCCCATATCCTGTTAAGCCAGATGGACCCATAGCCTGACCTACCCAGCTCACATTAACTACAAAACAATTAGAGCAAAACAATACATTTTTACTGAAAGTGTGTCAGATTGTTTATTTCTCAATATACCATCAAATCCAAAAGCAAGTGTTATCAAAAGCAACTAATATTATGTTCCTTACTTTTCCATGGTCATTGTTGTCTAGCTAGACAACAACAAGTATTCCTGATCAAAATGACTAACATAACATTCGTGGTGTCATTGCTTCAGCCAGAAAGTTTTTGATAATGAAAGGTCTTCTGCTGCCATCTTCTGGGCCATTTGTGCTATTACATTAAATCACAAAAATAAGACAAGACGTAAATCTGCGCCCCCTTGTGGCCAATCTCTTTCAAATATGGTTCTCAAATGAAATGTTTATAGCGGTCTATGGACGGAATCTCACCAAATTATAGGAAATTCCACCGAATCTGGGATGGATGAGGTATTTCAAGTTTCATAAATGTTGAATGTTTACATCAGAAGATATTGGCAGTAGTCAATATATGCAACGCCTTACAAGTGCATTGGCTCATAACGTAAAAATGGTTTAAGCAATCAAAATTCTTTATAAAAATTTTCAGCATGGTGTGGAGATGAAGCACACCAAATTTCATGTCATTCGGGTGAAATGCCTCAGGCGAGTTCGTTTTCACACCCAATTCAGGAAATGTAAACGGCCGGAAAGTTTGGCTGTGGAAGATGAAGGTTATGAGCCCATTTGATTTGGGACAGTATAAGGAATTAAAGGAAACAATAAGTTTTGTTCTGACCCATGCGGTTGCTGATATATCAGCAAACATGCAAATGTGCATTTTATAGCGCCCCCTTGTGGCCAACATGTTTCAAATTTAAATCGTACATTTCATGTGCTACACTAAATAAGCATATAAAGTTTCAAGACAATCAACCATTCCCACTGGCAAATATTGACTGCTGAATTTTGATTGGCTGTTTGGCGGCCATTTTGGGCCATGTAAGTGTGCCAAATTTGACCTAAAACAGTTCTTGAGATATTGACATCTGTCAGTTGTAGCGGCCAACAGCATGGTCTGTAGATGATTTTTACCAAATTTTGTGAGAATTGGATGAACGGCCTCAAACTAGTTTATTTTTCGTATGGGTTATAAAAAAACTTTTTAGTTCCTCTGATTCCCTGAATGGACCCATTCTCGCAAATTTGCGTATGGAAAAGTTTTCCATCATTTTGAAAAAACGAAATGTTCATGGTTCTCCAGATATAAGCCAAAACTGAAATGTTTTTATGTTATTATAGCGCCCCCTAGAGTTGTCTGGATACATTTTTAATTTCTGGGAGATCTTTACCGAGATTGGAACATTTCTACCAAGTTTGGTGCTTGTAGTGTGTATAGTTTCTGCTGCTCATTTAGTTTTATGGCAGAAATGGTAAGAATAATAATCCTTACAATTCCAATAGGGCTCCAGCAGCTTCACTGCTTGGACCCCTAATTACAATTACAGTTTGGTAAATGAGAAGGCACAAAGTATTGAAGAGAAAATATGGTTAGGCTCATGGATGCTTACAGTTAGACAGACTGCCAGGGGGACCATAACATATTGTTAATTAGCCAGTATACTGCCAATACTGCCATCAGTAAATCCTAAATAAATCGACATATTTGGCCCCTGGGCAAGGTGTTGGAGGCCCCTGTTGTTAAGAACATCTACACCTTAATAGATGCTCCATCTAACTCATGAATCTAACTCAAGTTTATAGTGTAGGAAAAATACAGTATGTTGGCCCATATTGAAATTGAGCTTCTAACATCATTATGGTGACAGAATACCAACTATCAATACTAAATAGATTTTGTCAAATAAAACAAAAAATACAGGGCTGTGCTTTTACAAGGTTTGCTGAGACATCGAATCAGACACAGAATGTGCTGTACACCATCTCTTCCTGTACACATACAGTACAGTATGCACAGCTAGCATAACAGCAGTATAGAATAGTATTTTCCTGAAAATGCATACTATAAGCATTTTTTAGTATGTGATAAAGCGGGCATTTCGGAGCACTTTTTGCAATAGACTTTTCCGACTCAGGCTGTAAGACCCGCCCCCATTGGTTACTGTTGATAATGTCCCACAAAACTTTGGAGCTTGTGGGACATTCTATGAGATTCTCTCTCGTAGTCCTAGGAAATATTGCATTATTAGTCTTAACTTGTTAAGCAGCGTTCTACAGGGAGGGGTCAACTTCTATAGTCATGGATATACTGTACCATGAGAACCTTTAATGTCCATTCTGGCCATTACAGAATAAGCATGCAGCTACAGCTACATACTTAGCCAGTAACGGTAGCCTACTAAAGGCGAATACATATTTTTCACTATCTTACTGTACCTTTAAGAATACAGCCTTGTGTTCATTTGAAATGAGAATGATGAGCTCCCTACTGTACACTATAGTCTGGCAGGATATCTCGCCAGAATTGTACATTTCCGAAGCACATCTAATGACAAATGTATAAGGTTGCACAAGCATTTATTTTGCGTTATTTTGCCCTGTGAAAACGGTTGCTAAACGTTTATCTACCCTATGGTGACCTATGATAAATGGTACAGTAATCTGCTGTGTGTGCCCTGTGAGAATATGGTAGCAACCACTGAATTAACTTTTTCTGTATGGAAGCCATCCATCCATACTGGATGGATGGATGGATGGATGTACGGAAGCATCCCGTTCAATACAGTTATGTAGTAAAAATTGTCAATTAGAATATAACAGTGACCACTTTTTTTGGGGCTCTGGTGCCGGTGTTCTGACTATCTATGTATGCTACCCATAGAATTCTGCTTCCTCGACATACTGCACATGCGCACAGCCATTATTGCGTAATTTTTGTCATGCTTAAAACAACACCCATAGATTTGTGCTAACCTAATCCGGATTTCTAGCTAGTACTGTTATTGCATGTTTTTAACAAATGTATAAGGCTTCTTGAAATTTTACTTTTACTAGAATATGATTTGGTTAACATTATTTGCCAGGTTGTAATTTAACATTTGTATATTTAATAATTATTTACATAATATTAACCAATTCTCACCATTAGCAACAACGTTGTTTGGGAATATTTGTAATTTTCGCAATGCCAATTTCAGAAATGTATGTATGTATGTTGGCTAGGCTTAAAGCTATTGTATGTGTGCAATGCATGCAACAATAATACACTTTTTTATTTGTGAGATTTTAGCCAGTAAGGTAGGAGGAGAACCAGTATAGTGCAACTCTTGCAATACCAATACCAGCCAGACCTTTTAGGAGAAGTGGGTGGGAGATATTGTTGAATGTTGCAGTCAGGTTAAGAAGGATAAGGATGGATAGGAAGCCTGAGTCAGCTCCAGGGAGGAGGTCATTGGTAATTTTGACTAGAGCTGCTTCAGTCCTGTGTTTGGGACGGAATCCAGACTGAAATTGTTCGAGTATGCTATTGGAGTTTATGTGATTTAGAAGTTGAGAGGCCACCTAGTGTTTTGGAGAGAAAGGGAAGGTTGGAGATGGGGTGAAAATTGTTCATGTCATTGGGGTCAGCATTTATTTTTTTCAGTGTGCGGGTCACAGATGTGATTTTCAGGGTGGGGGTACAAAGTTGTGCTGAGAGAGGAGTTAATAATGTCAGTGAGCATGCAAGAGATGGAAGGAAGGCATGTTTTGATGAGGCTAGGGCATGGGCTAAATTTGGCAGGTAGAAGATTTGGATATCAGGATGAGTTCAGTAATGGACTTTTCAGTGGCCGGAATGAGAGGCAGGAGACAGAGGTTGAGCCCAAAGATGTGTTCATCCAGGACAGGTTCTCAGCAGGGGTGGAGGGTGATTGTAGATGAGATGGATGTTTAGAATGTTTTAATTGAAGAAGTCCAAAAATGAATTGCACAATTTAGGCGTGGGGACATGTGGGAGTTATCAGGAGCTTCGAGAGGACATTTTTACTGTTGAAAAAATAACTTTGGGTTTTAGTAATAGGAAGATCTGGCTGTTGAGAGAGCAGTTTTGTATTTTGAGAGGTAATCCAGGTACGCTTGTGAATGAGATTCTTGTTCAGTCCTCTTGTACAAATGCTCAAGACACCTCCAGGAGCCTTTAGTTGCCATAGCTCAGGGGTGTACCAGGGGGCAGTGTGAGTAAAGGAGACTGAGTGGGTTTTGAGGGGAGTAAGGGTATCCAGAGAGGAGGCAATGCTGTCATTGTAGTGAGTGGTGAGTTCCAGTGGAGACAGAGAAGTGAGACAAGGGTACATGTCAATCACACTCATGCGTTCAGCAGGATTATGTATTTTAAGTTTCTATATTTGATGGTGCGGTTGGGTCGTTGCTTTCACACAAGATGAGTTTGTGGTCAGATATTGGGAGTGAAATGATGGTCATCAAGTAACAACATAAAATCAGCAGCAAATGAACAGCTAGCAGTTCGGTCAACAAGATCACCTCCAGGTGGGGCGACTTGTTAAACTGGAAAAATGTATTTGGTTTTTGTCATGTCTCCATTAGGCATAGAATGTAAAGCTTGCTATCAAATATAAACTTGTGAATGAGTTGGGCTTTATCAGAGAGAGATCGGACATTGAATAATGCAATTTTAAGACAGACATCGGAATTGTAATCACTATAGGAAGCCGGTGGAGCTCACATTGCCTGTAGTTTGTTGTAGACGAGGATTGTGAGAGGCGATTCGTTGATTAGACCAAAACGAGGGGATAGGAGAGTTGGTGTGTGTGAAGTTCGGCGAGACCCACGGTGAATGTATTTTGGCCGACAAAGAATTCCAGGGTGTGAAAACAGCTATGGGGATGGTTTAAAGGATTTTGAATTTACAGCTAAAATGAATATTGCAGCAGAGATGAAATGGAGTAAATCCACATCGAAGGAAAATCGAGACGATGAAGGGTAGGTAGACGGTTAGTGGTGGGGGGATATGGCCACTGGTTACCGGTATCCTCTGGCGTGGGCGTGAGGTTGCAGGAGATGATTGTCCGGTGAATTTAAAATTAGTTGTAGTGCCGCATTAATCAGAAACAAGTAGAAACAAGTAGAATGTCCCGGCAAACAACACAGGCCCTGGGGTTTTGATGTAGCCAGGATGGGTAATGGAAAGCTTGGTGTCATCAAGCTCACCCGGTAGTAGTAAGCTACTGTTAGCTAGTAGCTCAGCCGCTAGTCAGAAGGACATAGTATTTTGTAGCTTGAGTTGTTGTAGAGCAGTTGGGGGAAAAATGCAGCTGGACATCTCTAGAAACAGCTAACTTGACTACCTTCAACAAAATAAAAATACTATGGACGATTCAGATTCGTAAAAGTTATGAAATAACACAGGAGAAGCGGAAGCCAAATTGCGCAGGCGTTCTCTCCCTCAGTCTGTGGAATGAAGTGAATTTAGTATTTCCAATTCAACCTTAAGATGGTTGATTTGGCAATAAACATTAAAGTCAACCCTTAGAGAACACCACATACTAGAGGTCTTCACGGGTCCTCCGAGACCCGAAATTCCGAGAGACCCGACCCGAGACCCGACCGGGTCAGGTCCAAAGTGTTTGACTCGGATCTGGGTCGGGTCTGATACAGTAAATGCTATGATTCTCGGGTAAATGCGATTTACCAACTGGACCCGATAATTAATTAATACATATATATCATATATCAATATATATAATGAAGCAATTACAAAATGTTGAAACCGAAAAAAAAATGAATTTCTTTATCATGGTTCGTTTGACGAAACAGCAGGTTCATCGGCCTACTATTGACAGTGCCCCTGAACATATAGGCAACTTGTTTTTACATTTACTTGCTTTTGGATCTGACCATGGTCTGTGCAGGGTCTGTGATAGGAATTACAAATTGAAACATGGAATAGGTCCAGCCTTGGCTTCCGTTGGTAAGTCTAAATTATTAACTAAAATCTTACCGAAATTAATTTGCTACCTTATAATTTGACGGAAGTGTGAGTGTGGGAACCTGTGAGCTCCTCAGCCAACCTTTCTGCACTATTTCTTGACTAATAATGGCGACATGGCGTCGCCTGTTGCAACATCATTTTAAGGTTCTGTTTATTCTTTAAGTACTCAGCGCGTACTGCGGATACTTTTGGACATGAACGGGTATAGATAGGTCTGTTAAAAAAAAAAAATCCATGCATGGTACTTTTTTATATTTTTTAATCCATACTTCTCGTGTTTGTCATCGGGTCCGTTCGGGTCGGATCTCAATATATAGGTTTTTAATTTATGCAAATTGGGTCGGGGACAAACGCTTTGGTTCATTTTGGATCGGGTCTAAATTTTTGGACCTGTGAAGACCTCTACCACACACGTCACACACGTTTTGTAAGAGAAATGTATCTGAAAGACTTTAAATACACCTCTGCCAATTACTGGTGCTAGCTACATTATTCACTTTTATGCCTACAGTAGCTTTTGAAGAATAATCTGTTTATGTTTTCACTGGATCATTGGATTGAATATTACTGGATTCTAAAGGTGTAATGTAGCATAACAATAGCAATTTCTTTAGATTCCGTGAATTAATAGTGTATATTTTGTCAATGCGAACATCATTTTTGTTAAATCGATTCATCTATTATAGTACTTAGTTTGTGTAAAGATCATCACAAATGACAATAAGAAGATAATTTGCACATCTTCCATGTATAGTTTTTTCAACTAGGCTAAGTAGTGGTGTGGAAACACACTAGATTCAGGCCTAAGAGACTGGCTGCTTGAATCTCTAAAATATTAAGACAGACAGGTCCTTAAGACGGCATGGCAGACCTTCCAGTTTTATGCCTACCAACCTGCCCAGCTGTACCAAGTCAATATTTCATCCCATCATTTATGAAAATTTTTGGAATCAACTGGGATTCACGGAAATGTTGCAGATATGCGTCATCAATATTTTTGGATAAATCCTGTTTTGCAGTCCAGCTGCATTTATATTTGTCTGTTGTAATGCCATTTATGCTCTTTTTTTCCTGTAACCCCGCACTAAGCCTAATGCTAAATCCTCCTTGGCTAGCATGTTAATACGCCCTCTCCTAGCTCTAATGTTTGCCAGCATTTTCGCTATAATTTATACTCAAAGTGGACTGTTATGCCAAGAGGCATTTTAGTAACCTTCTAACCCACCAGTGAAATATGCAGGCCTCACACAAAGACAAAGCCACTAAAATACACCGTTCTTTCTCAGCTACGGTATCAATAGCAGCAGTACTCTAATCCATTACCCCAGACGCCTACATTGGAAGGGATCTGTGGATGGCTGATAAACACAAACAGAAACAAAGCCGTAAGACTCTGCCCACATTGATGTTTTCCCTGCCGTTCTCTCTCAGTGGCTTAGGGGGCGGGTGGGTAGAACACAGCACTCTCCTGCCTCTTTCCCTCCTAACAGCTGAGGGGACACAACCCCTAAATTCTATTTTGTGGACAACTTCATCATGGGACACAAAGGTGGCTCGAGCAATTGTTGCAAGCCCAGAAACCCAACCTTCCTCCCCCGCCTCTGATTCAACCCTTCAAGAATGCACATTTGTACTTCTCTGTCTACTTTTCTCTCACTCCCTGACCCTGATATAAAAAAATGTAAGAAATAGGCTCAGTTCCTTCAAGCGACAAACAATTTATAATCCTTCTATTCACCAGGGCAACTAATTAGCCTAGTTTTTAAAATAATTGGTCAAGAGCCATTTCAGATAGCTGTTGATAATGATGGAAATGTAAGGATAGCTTCACGTAACGCAGAATAATCTATTGTGAGTTGGACAAGGTGGCTGGGATGGGGGGGGTTTAGCTGCCAGCCAACACTAATTACATCTAGTTCCTCCCAGCTCTGGCTGACAAGTCTACGTGTGTTTTGTGAGTTTTATGAAATAAATTGGAACAGGTGCTAGAGTATCTGAGTGTCAGGAGGAGCTATGTTGTCTACTATGCTGCCATCCTCACTTCATCATCCACATCAGACAAAATGTAATGGACATTGATATCCAGTAAATAGTAAGTCTTGCAGTCACATTGCCCGGACCTCAAAACTGTGCACAGCTGATTACTGCACTCATTATTTGAGTAGCCATTGTCAGGCATATGGTAAATACAGATACAGACTATATTTGTAAGGATTTTAGTGAGAGGCTTAAAGAAATGTTAATTTTCTATTTTTGTATCCTATTATCAACTGAATATTTGTGGCATGACACATACCCAGTATTGTCCACAAGTATTTTTTGGAATATATAACCTGAAGTGATCTTGTGATAATGCAAAAAGATAAAAAAATATATATTTAAAAGCCAGAATTTATCATCTGATTCCATGGGCCAATCACATTTAGGTGTTTTAACTGTGATTTATGTAGTAAAACTTAAAAGTTAATATTTAATTATCAAGTAATTTCAAACAATACTGTATATTCCACAGAAAAATTATTTTAAGGGCGGTAGCATTGTGTCGTGATCTCTCCAAGAAGCAACAGCAAGTCTCTGAAACTGACCACTTGTGATATTTTTCTAGACATGTACAGGGTACAACTCACAGAGGCTCAGCGTTTTGACCCCTTGTCCAGTTGAGAAAGGTTAAATCCCATGAATGAAGGATGTCTGCACTGATATTTTACATCCTTGCCATCGCTCTAGTGAATCTGTACAATTTGGTCAGCACCAGAGAGACTGACAAAGCCACAGAAGCATTGAATAATTCAAAGCACTCCTCCATCCATTCATCCTGCCCGTTTTAAAAGCCTCTGACTGCACTATTGATCTGTGTGCTTTGGCTGTTCCCCATCAGATGTGTATTGAATGACCAAAATCAAATGAGCAAGCCTCCAAAAGAAATAGTTTTATGCTTTTAACCTGACATTTGTAAAGAGATCCAAATATTTTGTCATGGTCTTAAAGCACATGCTATGTCGCAAATTACGTCCTTATCAATAGCAATGTACAGTATATAGTCATAACGTAAAATATTATACTATTGGATTATTGGATCTTCTCCTGAACTAGGCCTGTCATGATAACTATTTTTGTTGGGCGATAAATTGTCACAGAAAAAATTGCGATAAACGATATTGTCAATTTAAGAGCATTTTATACCACTTATTTTATGATAATATAACAGCATAACTAATTTCATGTATTGTCAATTCTAATCTTCAGACATTAATTCCACAAAAAAATTTTTGATAAAAAAAGAGGAAAAGACAATGGTGGAATGACAATGTTAAACAAGAAAATAAATCTCAATAGTTTCATCTGGTCCAGGATGAGCAGAAACTTTGAGTTTTGTGTATATATATTG
>JAODUK010029290.1:0-15969 GCA_027564635.1 Typhlichthys eigenmanni
CACAAACAGGATTGGTGATAAAGCGCAGCCCTGGCGGAGACCAACCCCCACCTGAAACGAGTCCGATTTACTGCCGATAATTCGTACACAGCTCTCGCTTTGGGCATACAGGGATTGGATGGCCCAAGGGACCGCTTCACCCCATACTCCTGCAGCACCCCCCACAGTATCTCCCGAGGGACCTAGTCATACGCCTTTCCAGATCCACAAAACACTAGGCCGGATGGGCATACTCCCAGGCCCCTTCCAGGATCCTTGCGAGAGTAAAGAGCTTGTCCGTTGTTCCACGACCAGGACGGAATCCGCATTGTTGTTCAATCTGAGGTTCGACAATCGGCCGGACCATCCTCTCCAGCACCTTGGAGTAGACTTAACATTGATTTTGTCTACACATTTTCCCCCGCCCATTTAAATGTAATTCATTAATATTAATATTGCATGAAAGTATTTAGATTTGTGAATTATGTTCACACTTACATGCATAAGATGTATGTATGTATGTAAGTGTGTGCTCTATTACTACTGCACTCTTCAGGAACTCACAGGCAAAACCCCATCAGGAGCTACTAATGCGTGACCACGGCACACACACATTTCCATGGGGAGATGACTGATTGGCTTACTTGCACCATGTGTGCAGATTAGGGATGTGTAGGCTTACTGTTTTAACGTTAATCTTGGTGATGGTGGAAACGGTCAAAAGAATGTTCAAGCAGTGTGTGAATAGAGGCAAAACAAATCTGTAATGTTATGTTTTTAGAGATTAGAGATGAGATAGAGATTAGATATTTATTTGTAATTTCTTCATGTATTTGCATACATAAAAAAATGAAATATGTCCCCAAAATGCCAATGTAATAATAAGACGGTAAAAACAATTAATACACTAAAAACAATGACATGACATTAAGTTCAATACATCTATACAAAATAAGAACGTGTCTAGTCATATCTGAAGGTGATTACAGGTCATGTCAGTGTGTCGTTTTCCATACAATATGCTCTATGGTAATCTACCGTATTTATTAACTCCTCCTTACATTAGGCCTATACAACCTTGTCATTTACTTGCTGTCTTGCATGCCATAGCCACCTCTCAGGCTGTAAATATGGACATTGTCTTTATTTTGTAGATGCATTTTGGCATAGAAAAAATAGTGATAACTGTGAAACAATGATTATTTCTCTCACATTTAACCGTGACATGGATTTCAAACCGTGGCATCCCCAGTGCAGATTACCGTGTCCAGGCATTAACGGAGGATGTCTGCGAAATGAGAGGCGATCACACAATTATTGGTTTCTCCCTCTTATCGGTTTTTATTTTTTGTTCATTCTCTTTTTCCCTTTCTCACTCGCTCTCCCCTCACTTGACAGTGATACTCTCCTTGAGGAAATGCATCTGCAGTATACTGATATGCAATACAATACAATACACACGCACACACATGCGCTACAGCTCATTACAGCCGAGGAGCTGCCTGTTCATCTGCATACGAGCGCAAAGTGAGTGCACAGGAAATTGCAGTAGAGCAATTTACAAGCAGCACGCACACACACACACACACACACACACACACACACACACACGCACACACACACACACACTTGCATTGTATACACGCATGCACTCACATGAGCACACACGCGGTCACAGACGGACACAGTTTCCTTGTGTTGTGTTGTTCTGGCTGTGCCTTTGAACAGTGCAATGAGGGCTCTTTTCACCAAAGTGAATAGCCCTTCTGATTTCTCCCTGTGGTGTGTGTGTGTGTGTGTGCGTGTGTGTGCGTGTGCGAGCGTGTGTGTGCGTGCGTGTGTGTGCAGGAAGTGTGGATGTGCTAGAACTGTTTGTGTCCTCTTCATCTTGTGTGTTTTCAGTGGAGGGGTTTCAGAATTAAGCAGGACATTCCAAGTTAGAATCCATGGTAATGCTTTTAAACACGCTCTTGTCCGTTTTATATTTGGACTTTTTTATATTCCCACTTCAAAGTGTGAGCTTGAGGTTGTGCTTATATTTCTGTCGAAATGTGGCTTTTAATTAAATAATTTTTCATTAACCATGGGCCTTGAAATGGTTTCTCTGACAATTTCACAAATTATTTTGGATATTCACAAATATTGTTTGTCAGTACTTGTATACAGTACAGATTGTATAGTAAAGGTCTGCTTTTAGTAGAGTGAGGTCAGCCTCTAGTGGATGATATTTGTAAGTGCTTGAAGAAAGGAAACCCTTACCCACTGAAGTTAAAAACCATCTGATGACATGATGTAGTGTGACAGAAGTCGTACTACATTAAGTAATTACTTAATGATAAGTGTTTTAGTGTCTGGTGGTATAGAGTTGCCCCCTGTAAACATGCTTAATCCCTATCTGCTCATTGTAATACTGCTCTTTGTACTAAGTACTGCGAGGCACTTTGCACAACAGCGTCTGTTATGCTGCTGTACCTAATTGTAATTGTGTTAACATAAGCAGTTTAGTTGTGGGTTCTGCTTCCCAGGGAGTCATTAGAAAACAGTGCCACCCACTACATTGTAACATGTACATCCTCTGCTGATATAATATTACCCTACACATCCATATTTCTGACTAATCGTCCTTCATGTTGTTTCCTCTCCATTCACATTCTCCCACCCTTCCATTTTATTATTTTCCCTACCCCTGTATCCATTGTTATTTCTCTCACCTTCACCTCAACCCATTCCAGGTGATAATCTACCAAGGCGGCCAGGTGTTTAGCCTAGCCAACCATCTGAATGGCCGCGTGGGCTTTGTGGCCACCATGCCCAGCACAAGTGCCTCCATCTTCATCAACAACACACAGCTGTCAGACACAGGGACGTACCAGTGCCTGGTCAACAACCTCCCAGACAGAGGGGGGCGCAACATCGGTGTCATCGGGCTCACCGTGCTTGGTAATTAGCCATCTACAGTACTATATGAATAACACCACACACAACTGTTTTATCACAGAGTTCGGTGCATCTTAGCCTATGTGACTGCTTTAGAATTATAAATAAATAGATTAATAATGGTATAATGTAGAAATAACATTTATATTACTTAATTAATATTAATGAATTCATTATTTTATGGTAAAACAGTTTGTATAATTACTTTGCTAAATAAAATAAATCTAAAAAG
The DNA here is from genome assembly GCA_027564635.1 of Typhlichthys eigenmanni. Lineage (NCBI taxonomy): Eukaryota > Metazoa > Chordata > Actinopteri > Percopsiformes > Amblyopsidae > Typhlichthys > Typhlichthys eigenmanni. The sequence goes on from JAODUK010029290.1 coordinate 3,149, forward strand.
CGATACTTTGTTAAAGCGTATGTATTTATTTGAAGTGAAAACAAGATGAGTAACCATGGTTCTGGCTTCTCCCCACACACACCTCTGCCAGTGCCCCCCTCGGCACCAGCGTGTCGTATCCAGGGCTCGCTGGACGTGGGCAGCGACATTGTTCTGATGTGCAGCTCGGAGGAAGGCACCCCCACGCCCTCCTACTCCTGGGAGAAGCTGGACGCGCTGCCCAAACTGCCACACACCGCCACGCAAGGTACTGAATGCAAGAAGGCCGTCAGAGTGGCCCTTTCATTTGCCCAACCCTTACTGGTAAATGTTACAGTGTTACAGTAGCAGACCCCTACGGTACCTCTCATCTGCCCTGTGGCCCAACCACTGTACCTGCTAACGGAGATGGATGTATGGAGAGATGAAGGGTGGATGGGTGGAATAAATGAATTAACTCATTTGTTGTAACATCAGCATAATAGCATTATGTTAGTTATAAGTACACTGACTCTGCACCGCTGCTGTCACCCAACATAACATGTATACACAAACCCCAAGATAGCTGTGCTGGTGGAAACAGTATGGTCACATAATCAACAACCTGTTGACAGCCTATGAATGTGTATCTGCAGTACCAGGTTGCAGATGGTCTTCAGCATTAATGACGTCTCCTTTCCTTTCCTTCGGTGTCGATGATACTGTTTACCCATCTTTATCATCACTTTGCCGTAGTCCTCCATTAATAATATCCTCCTCTATTCCTCCTCTAAATCTTGACATTATTGAGCATACAAGCAATAATGCACTTAATGCAGTGTACTGTACATCTTTATGATAAACTATACCCTCAGCTAGCTTCACAATTCACACATTCAATTTATCAATTGTATGTGTTGGTCGCCTTTGCCTTTTGAGGTGCTTTTATATATTTTATATATTTTATATATTTATATATATATATAATATTTATATATTATTATAATATAAGTGTATATCCCTACAATGTTGTCTATGTGTGAACTATCACATTTCAGCTTCTTGTTTAAGAATGATTACTAGATTACTATAGCGCAAAATGACAATGTCTTCTTAAACCTACAGATTTATCCACGATCTTTGTATCCACAAATTAATCATTTTACCTTTCACATGGCGCCATCTACTGGTTCATTGTTCACTCACAGTACGTTGTGTTGCATGCAGTGTGTGTGTGTGTGTGTGTGTTTTTTTTCTAATCGCTCTGTGTGTTCCAGACCAGATGCAGGGCACTGTGAGCCTCAGGAACATTAGCTCTGGTACATCAGGTCTGTACCAGTGCACCTCCAGCAATGCTATAGGCAAGAGCACATGTCTGCTCAACCTGCAGGTGGTAACACGTAAGTACACACAGCATCACACACACATACACACACACACACGTGCATTTATATTAAATAGCTATGCATCAAATGGAGTTATCAAGCAATCAACACACATATAAATAGACACGCACACACAATATTACAACACACAACACTACTTTTAAATAATGGTGTTTCTGTGTTGCTTCAGTTATATCGTTGGAAGAATTAATAAAAGTTTTTTCTCAAAGATAGTTTGGAACAATTTCTGTAATTACTGTGAGTCGCATACTGTAGAGCTTTAACTGCATACATTTCACACCACAAAAAAATGCGTTTGACCTTCATAAAAAGAAGAAAAACTCCCAAATTAGGTTTCATAATCCAGGATAATAGTAATGGTAAAATGCAAATGTAATAACATTATAATTACTTTAAGAAAATGTGATAAAATTGGTCCAAAGAGGTCATGGGTTTTATCAGGATTAATTTGACAGACAATCGGCCCTTTTCTCAAACATGTAGCATTTATCGAGGGGTGAGAACCAGAGGGGCATAAGTGACATTTATTAAACTTTACAGGAGGGCCAAAGCTAACATTGAACATTCACATGTGCTATTTTGGCCCCAACATGTAATCCATTTTATATACTGTAAATGCATGGGCCCATCTGATGACAACATGAAAAAATGACGTACAGTTTAAAATAAATAACAATCTATTGTGAGAAAATAAAATTTAACAAATCCCTACCACATTATCTGACTGCAATCAATTCTTTCCTGGTGGGATAATGAATTTGACTTTGACATTTGACATGCTTTACAAATATACATTTCTCTTTTGGCACCAACTGGCTTACTGTATAGTATGTTCAGTATTTAGTTATTTTTGTTTTTAATGAATAACTCCAAATAGATTAAGAATTCACTGGTGCCCTTTTATCAAGAGCTCATCAAGAGCTGTAATTTGATATATACTGTATATCTTCGTTTCACCCAAAATGTCTGGTTGTCATCCATCGTTATGGTCTGTTTAGAGTACATTGTCTGTAGTTTGCTTATTAGCATGTATGATTTATAATGCAACAAATAACTGTTAACACCCCATACACATTAGTTGTATTTGTTCTGCATGAGAGGTGCTTCTGAATCATACATTCAACTGTCAAAAATCGCACACAGACAGGTTGACAGATTGTTATGGTGAGGGATGGAGTTTATAGTTCAACATTCACCCCACATTGTTAGACTGTCAGACCGCCCCTGCCTTGACACATGTCTGAGGACACATAACCACAAACAAATAAGTACTGTAGTAAGCAGTAGGCTGCATTTGACTGACAGACAGACAGATTGGGAAGCTGAGCGTTAGGGTGCTTTTAACATTTCAATTATTCTCTCTAGTGACAGTTGTGTCAGCCAGTTGTAGCACTTATGGTCCCAGCATGTTCAGGGTTTCTAGTTATGCACTGTAAATTATGGAAAAATAAAACACACACACACACACATTGTAAAAGCATTCATATGTTTTACTCACAGCCAAAACATAATTGTATACATGTCAAGGCGGTCAAAATGCTTAAAATCACTCCCTGCTTCTTACTGTAATTCATGTAATTGTACTCAATTTGTAGAAAGATCGTCCACTAAATGAGTAAATAGTATATTTGACACAAACATTTTTAAAAACTAAATCTCTAACCTGTCACAGAAATACGCCCAGGAGTCAATGAATGCTGTTGGATATTTTACATTTGCATACTCCCTGCATTGTACTATATACAGTATGTCACCATGTTTGAAATCTAGGCATATAGGTGCGTTCTGAGAGAGAGACACGTGGCAGTAGACACCTGTATGTACGCTTGTTGTAACAGACCCTTACAATGCGTGTCGTCTTGCAGCCCCCTCATTCTTCTCTGTTCTGTGCATCTTCATCATTACTCTCGTTCCAAGTGCACCATGCTCCTTCAATGCTGCTATCTTTCTCTTGCTATCTGTCCGCTGCTGCCTCTATTTCTGCTTGCCTTTCCCCTCACACTTTTATTTTTCTCCCCGCCGTATTTGCATTCTGCCTTCAGCTCGCACACTAAATGTTTTATTCATGGCATCATATCAGTAGTGTTAATGTGGACCGAGGTCCCGGAGCACTGCAGTAATGGACTGCAGTCAGCTTTGCTAGTGCGATTGTTAATAGGTTACTGCCAGGATTGTTCGTTTAACTGGTTGCCTGTAAGATAATATTATCACATGTCATTTCCAGTGGAAAGAAAAACTGTAATGTACTGCTAATCCAAAATGAGATTCAAACAGTACAATTACCTCCCGGCAAATAGTTTTTATAGTGTTTTCAATTTGGTAGCAGGATCTCTCTGTTCATAATGTGTGTCAGTACAATCACAATAGGAGGTAGGTAGGATCCAGATTTTATCATCATGCCCAACACCAGAATATTTGTGAAACTAGTATATTCTTGCCAGATAACATTAAACTAACCAGAATTCCCCTTATTTGGATAAAGCATATGAATCATAAGTCCAAAACAATGCGTGGCTTTGGTGAGCATGAGGATACAGTATCTTCTTACATTAAACAATGAACAGAATAACAGAATGTACTATCATCAGCATCATCATCCGTCCATCATTTAAACAGTATGTGTTTGAGCTACAGGGAATCAATGAGAAACTGTTCCACTATGTTGACTGCATAAATTAACACTACGCATATGATTTTGTTATACTGAACAACCTGTGTGACTCATATTGATCAGATGTGATGAAGTAAGATATTAGGGTATTGAAGTGTTTCAGAAAATCAAAACAGACTGATTTAATAGCCTGGATTATCCAGTTATGGATTATACTCACTTAAAACAAACACAAACTATCAAAGATGCATTCCCTCCCCACCTCCAGTCTCAAGTGCATGAGCACTGTCGACAGCTAACAGCAAAACATCTTAAACGCAGGTTTCATGTTGACTACTGTCCCAGTGCATGATTAGTCTCAGATGACACGCCTGGCTCTTCTCTGGCTCTGTCCCCCCAGCCCAGCCCCAGAGTGTGGGTCTGATAGCAGGGATGATTGCCACCGGCGTCTTGGCCGTTATCATCTGCTCCCTGCTGGCTGCAGTCACCCTCTTCTACTGGAGGAGTAAGCACAAGTACGATGAAGAGGAAATCCCCAATGAGATCAGGTCGGTCGTCTCCTCTCACCATCTCCACTGCAGCCCCACTGCCACTGTACTGGCATGTGTAGGGACAGCACTTGGCTAGATCTATTTGTACATTGGCTTCGTGCCATCTGATGGCACATTGTGTGTCAATAGAGCTGCTGTGCTAGAGTTACCTGTAGGTTACGGTACCTATAGTTGTTATGCATTTGAAATGGTAAACGGGGTGCTTAATCAATGTGTGTGTGCGTGGGTTTGTGTGTGTGCGCGTGCGTGCGTGCGTGTGTGTGTTAGTGCTATATACACAATGATGAACTAAACCATACCCAGCTCAGTAAATTGGATTTTAAGTATTAGGCTTTTGAGTTAGATTTATCTCCTCACATTCACCAAGCATTCTTTTCGTCCATCACAGTATAAATTGTCTTTTCAAACCGTCTGTGAGGCCCTGTGACTTGTTATAATGCCTGCAATTCTTCACCAAAATTACTTCATTAATCAATTTAAAGATAAGTCATTGTTCAAATATTTCAGGCCTTGGTTGGTTTTGGATAACATCTGCTTAATTTTGGGCTTGACTGCATTCATGCATTTACAATTTCCTGCCCTGGGACTCACAATGTCAATTCTTTCACAAATATAAATTATCTATCTCTTTGGCCAACATAACTTCACATCATATCAATAAATTATGTTAAATTGAATTGGATCACTGCATCTCACAAATGGCTGTTTGAAATCAATGACGTTTTGTAATGACATGCAGTGGTTGTTGCTGATTGAAACTATATCGTGCTGTGAGGATGTGTGGGCAAATAGAAGCACTGTTTAGTACAACAGATGCCCAGAAGGCATTCGAATGCGTATGCCTTGATGTACCTCCGACCTTTCAACATTTATCAGACGATTGTTGCAACGTTTTAAAGATGTTCTCTCTCATATCCAGTATTATTAATTTGGCAGAGAAGGATGAGGGTTTAAATCCACTATATTTACCCATAACCATACTTATTTACTCAAGGTGACTGTTACGCTAATTTAAAGGCTCAAAATGATAGCATTTGTCATTTTGGACAGATCTTTTCTCCCTTCAATATAATTATTCTGGCTGAATGACATTTTAGGCCTTTTGGCTAAATTAGCCCAACCCTTCAGAATCCACAACTGATGACAACTAGAGAGTGTGAATGTTACGATATAGGGGGCCTTTAACTCGTTGACTCGGTGACCTTTTCCCTCAACAGAGAAGACGACCTTCCCCCAAAGAGGTCCTCGTCGGCAAAGGCGTTCCAGGCGGACGCCTCGTCTTCGGAGAACGACACGCTGACGTCCACCAACACGTACAACAGCCGCTACTGGCACAACCCTAAACCCAGCTACGACGCCAACTCCTACACGCGCTACAACGGTGACACGCGCAAGACCTTCTCCGCGGCCGCGCACGGACACTCCCAGAACGCCGCGCACGGCCACCCCGCCGTGGTCACGGCACCTGGTTCGGTTCCCCTGGCCCGTCACGCCCCACAGCCCACAGCGGCACCGGTGGCGTCCTTTGCCAATGGCAGCCACACCCTCCCTCCGCCAAAGACCCTGGTGGTCACGGCGAACTCGGCCCCCTCCCCGTCAGCCGCGGTGCGTAGCAACGGCTCGGTGGGCCACAAGCCAGTGCCTCAGCCGTCGTCACGCGGGCAGCGCACGCACTCGTATGCGGTGAGCCAGGCCACGCTGGAGCGAATGGGAGCTGTTCCTGTCATGGTGCCCGCCCAGAGCAGAGCAGGCTCGCTGGTGTGAACTCACTGAGCCCCGACAGCTGTGCCTTCTCACAAGGTCAGCTACTGGACGCCTGCAGTGTTTGTGAGGCTGTATTAGCTTTTACTCCCCTTTCTGTATGCTGTCCTCTCTCTGCTTTTATATCCCACAGTAGACTGGATTCTAGCGTGATGAGGTCATCTAATGCCAAGCACAGAACCTTTTTTCTGGGTGTGTTCATGTTGGCTATTTCTCTTAATAAAAGCTGGACGGAAACATTCAGATGGACCTGCATTCTGTGCTTTTAGACATGGACATTTACTGTAGACATAAGACGTCTTCACCACAGTAATTTCATAATGCATGGTTTGTCATGAGAGCAAACTGGGACTCCTGCAGGAACACAACTGTACTGTACCTTGTTCAACAATATCAATTTAGGTCACAGTTTGTTTTCACCCCCCATGTGTTTTTATTTTGACAGTAATGATGATGTCGACGCCTATGATAATGATGATGATGCTGGTGGTGATGGAAATGTGAATGTTTACATGTTTTTGATGTGACATGAATGAAGGATGTCATTTGATGTTAAAATGGCCTTAGAAGCTAGTGAAAGAACCTGGTGGGCTCAAATATTTGCGTTTAGTTTTGAAACTTTCTGGAGTAACTCTAATATCTGAACTGCTGTCTTACTGTCTGAATAACAGTCTTATGCTAGTTATGCAATGCTCAACAGCAGCGCCAATGTCAGCTCTCTATGCCACTATGATGGATATGGATACACTATAAACGCTGGCCGTTCAATAGATTGAATTATAATTACAGTATATGGTTTAAACATGAAATTTCCAATGGACATTTTTTTGGTCTATTGATATGTATCTGCTGTTAACACAGCCTAATTGGGGTCGTCCTGCATCATTGCTGCTTGAAAATATACAGGATATGTTATTCCATTAATGCTTTTTAAATAGAATATTATATTTATGAAGGGTTTTTTCCATGGCAAAAACAACTACGGTTTTGTATTGGGTATTGTAATTACTGGTAGGCTATGTTGTGAATCTTAGAAACAAACGTACACATTTTACAAATGTGTTTCTTACAGCTATTGTCTTAATATTAAGAAATTCTATCTTTTTTTTTTTTACAGGTGGCATAATTGGATTTCAGACTATTTTGGAGTTTTATAAAATAATATTTTTACTCTGTTATCTTAAAACACAACAATTATTTTTTAATATCCATTATTGAGGCAAAATACACAAGAACAATAGAAATACCATATTTTTCTAATATCTAAGTAGAAATTGATACTTTCAGAGACAAAAAATATAATTTCTATTTAAACTCTATGTACTTTATGTGCTATATATATATACTGTATGTGCTAACTGAATATTTCTTTTTAAATATATATTTAAAAGTTTAGATCTTAACAAAACCTCAACAAACTGGTTCTGTTATGAGGCTGGAGGAGTATATACTCAGATAAATAGAAGTAAAACATCTATATATTCTCTGAGAATATAAAGTTGTAAAATTTTGGGTTTCTTTATCCCCCTCTAAAATAAGTATCTGGATTTAGAAAAGACATTGGGCCTATTCATAAGATAAAAGCAAACTGATTTGGTGATAGCTTTTGTGCATCATGATCTGCCAAGCAGCCGACAGATGCAAGGATATCACATACATCTAAGGGCAGTTCAAATGGAATATGTGGCACAGCACATAGTCATAGACTAACGCCAGTCGATCTATTAAAACCTGTGGAAGGTGTGGACCATCAAAGAAGGCAGCATTTTAGGTGCTCAGAATGTACTGTATCTTTAAAGTTCAGATGCCTATGATACTATTGTGAACTATGAGTATTTTCAATATGGCTATAGACAATTAAAAATTATAGTATTATTTGATTAGATCGTCCACTGCAGGTATAATACATGGGTGTGGTGAACAGTTTAGTAAATGTATAACTCAGAGAATATCTGATCAGATTTACAAATATATAGTCTTGGGGAATCTGAACATATTTTGTTTTACAACAATTGTACAACTTTAATCTCAGACTATTATAGACAAGCTCCCCCAGCTCTGTATCATTATTATAATAATAATAATTATTATTATTATTATTTTTATTATAGTTTTACCTACAGTACAATGGCCCTAATACGCAATAGTACTTAATGTGCTTGATGATGCAATATTTGAAAAGCAATGCTTTGTGTGTTCAGTACAGTATTGGAAACTTTTATTATTACCTTTAAACAACATTTCAGTATTCTTCTTTGTTAACGAAATTTGAAATACAGAATTATGTATTTTGTTTTAATGTTTTGACTGCTACTGACTTGATTGCTGTGTGCTAGTTCTGTAATCTTAATCAAAACCGATGAATCACTCAGTGAGAACAATAGTAATATTCCTTTAAGGTTGGTCATTGATTACAATATTGATCTTGTTATACATTAGTTGTCTTTGACTGGTACATGCACCCAATTATATTAAAGGTTAAAAAAAGCAAATAGAATTACTTGGCCGTTAGTTAAAAGTATTGTGGTAGCAGACAGAAGCAATATTAACAACAATCATAACACTATGATTATTCAGATAGTACAAGCAATAATTGCTAGACTTGCTTTTTTTTTTTTTTTCTAAATGTAATGGTCTTTTCAAATTACTGATGATGTCAACCAGATTATATGTGTTGTATTTCCAAAGATGTAGGCACATAGTCTTAGACCTGTGAGAGATAGTTCTGCTGATTTAGGCCGCGTTCAGACGTAACTTAATTTTTTGATTTAAAGTGATGGCCTGGGCATTTTTCATGTATAAAAACAAGCAGCTTATTGTTATGGGAAGCACCAGGGGCCTCATGTATCAACATTGTGTACGCACAAAAAGGTTGCGTACACTGGTTTTCACGCAGAAAGTGTGATGTATCAAAATTAACGTGAAGTGAGAATGTGCAGAGCGCACCGCAAAGTTAGGTCTGGCTCTGTAACATCCACTCACAGACATCCATGCCGCACATGAGGCAATTATGCACGGATACCGGCATATACTTTTTAACCAGTTCGAAATCATCACTTAATTATTCAATATAATTCTGTTATATTCTTTTTATCTCTTTCATAGTATTGACAATGTCTTTCTATGATTGCAGCCATCCTTTCTTCCTGTGAGCATAGCTGCCACACTTTCAACTCTTCTCTTTATCAACTTTGATATCCGACTTTCTTGATAGTTTCTGATGTGGTACGGTTCTCGGAACCCGATGCATTGACTGCTGTAGTCATTTGCCTCTCTGTTGACTATCTTTTATTGATGATACCGAGGACAAACTTCTAAATATAAAATGTTTCCTTGTCTCCACCTCTGTGATCAAAACGTCAATCTCAGTCAGTGAATTTACTTTTTTTTTCCACACGTTTTGCGGCTTGATAAGCTATTGCATATTGGACAATGGATAAGGACATGGGCGCATTTATTATCATTTGCATAGTAATTTATGGGAGGGGGTATGGTGGGTCAAAGGCTTGTGCACATATGCTAAAATACATGTTTATTGGGATGTTTGAAGGGAAGATGTGCAGGACCTGGCGTACGCATGGTTTCATACATCTGACCTTTTCATTTTTTGTGAGTACGCCATCTTTTAGTATGAAAGCTGCGCAATTGTTGATACATGTGGCCCCAGGTCTCAATATGCGCTTGTGATTGGTCAAAAAATCAGATTCTTCTGAGAAGTTGAACTTTTTTCAACTGAAAAAGAAGCCTAGAGCTGCTGAAAAAAGCGCATGTGGCAGTGGTTAGATTCGGCGCCCATGGCGCTTTTAAAAACACGCTCTGCTCCATAGGGTTATACTGTAAAACACGGTTCGCTCCATAGGGTTATAATGTAAAACAGAGGCTGACAGCTTCCAAAAAGACCTTACGTCTGAACGCAGCCTTACTGATTATTTCTACAGTTTGTACCTTGAATTCTTGATGTTTGTGGTTTGTAGACCAGACCAGGCCAGAGTCATTGAACATATGAGTGGTTAATGATTTTGTTTTACCCTGAAAAATAAGTATGTTATTATTGTTCCCGGCTGATTCCGATCACTTTTTTTTATATTATTTTTATTTTTAAGCCTGACCGGCCGGTTGCATTTTCCGTTTTCATAGTAAAATGTTCACTTATTTTATGTCTCTGTTTAGATAGAGATGTTCAGTTTTAAATGTAGGCCTACTAAATTCTAACTTTTTTTTTATACGGCCCATTAGCCGTTAGCGCTTGCATTTGTTGTTCTCATTGTCTTTTTACACCTTTACAAATACTGATTGATTGTTTGATAAATATTAGCACATAGATAACTGGTTTGAGTGAGCTATTATTAGTAACACAAGTGACCATATTTTAGACAGATCAGCCATGTCCAGTCAAGGTGAAAATCGGCCGATCGATCGATGTATCTCTAATTATTTTATTAGCATAACGTAATGGCATAATACTGGATGACCATAACATAACAACCATAACCTTTACTTTTGTGACCATCACTAAACAATATTTGGACTGCTGGGCTGTGAACATTATTTATTTTAGTAAAAATGTCACAGGTTCAAAACGTTGTGTAAGACCATTATGAATAATAATTGTGTCCCTGTTGTATGAGTTCATCCAAAGGATATTTTCATCTTTCTGATAATGGCTTCAAGGTTGCATCACTCATGTCAGCACACATGTACAGTATAAAGTCACAGGCGCGCGCACACACATACACACACACACACACACACACACACACATAGTTAATCAAAATATGAAAACTGTCAGGAAAGCATCTCATTGCCTAAACACATAATTCCTATAAAAAATGCATACCCAATAGCTACCCAGGCCATATGTTGTTCATCAGACAGTATGAGTGATGTGCATAGATATATTATATATTACAGGATATATTGCCAATAGTAAAACCAATGTGTAAATATGTATAATATACAGTATGTTGTTCATACTGTTGTAATAAAGACAACATTGGAGACTGAAGTTAATAAATAATGTTAATACATTCTAATTAGTGTCTTTGTCTGTTCATCAAACCCTCAATGCCTTGGCTGCACACACTGCAAAAATATGTACAGTAGGAAGGACATTTTGCCTGAGTGAATTTTCTTAATTCACTTACCATACAAATAACTTGTTTTATTTATGTTTATTTGTGGAGCATATGCGTACATGGGTGTATGCTGGATGGATGCATATTTGTGTGTGTGTGTGCGTGTGTGTGCATGCATGTCATTAATTGTTAGCCTGTTTTGTGTGGTTAAGGGGATAGCATAATGGCTTTCCACTACGGAATATGTTGAATTTATGCTCTGTAATCCTGAGCTGTAAAACCCTAGCTAACCAAAAGGGTGCAGTGTTAGCACACAGATATTGAGAAGATGCCTTCATAGGCAATATCCTTAATTATGAACAGTCGTATAAATGCAAAACGCTATCATTATTTGTCCCGTTTTGTATGCATTAATATCATTATAGCCGTATTTCAAAGTAAAAGACACAAGGATCATATCAAAGTCCCACGTGGTGGATAATAACCAAACACATACGCCGTCACCCATAAAATCCGTAATAACCTGATTAATTATTCAGCTGCGTTCTGTTTAGAGAAGGGAAATAGGGGAATGGGTTCAACGTAGAGCTTCAAAATAAATGAACCGTGCTCATAATGTTGAATTTAGTGACCCTTTATTGTTAAAGCTAAATTAAAATGTGATGCATTGGCAACATTTTGGATCTCATCACTACACACTTTTTTCTTCTGGCATGTATTTTTAGCTGAAGGGCGATCAAGAGATATATTTGGTAAGGAGGTGCAGCTGTGATAAAAGGAATGCCATAAGACTTATGTTCTTCGAGATAGTTCTCATTCATTAGCACATGAAACAGTGATGTGTGTGTGTGCGTGTGTGTGTGTGTGTGTGCGCATTCTTCTCAGAAGCAGAAATTGGGGTTGATGACCTTTAGAATTGAATTGCATGACACAAGGATCGCTTCAGCACCATTCAGAGCTCCACAATGGTAATCTGGAAAGGCTTGAGAATCTTATTTTTCACATCTTTCTTTCATTCCTGTTTCTTCGCCAAGCCTCCATTCCCCCCTGTTAAAATTCTGCATTCGTTTGCCCTCCTAAGATTATGCCTGCGTTTCCCTCTCCCCGTGCCTTGTGTAGCCCTGATAGATGTCTTTACAGGTGACCGTGGCAGTCGAGAGTATATATTTCAACCACCTGCCACTGCAGATCACAGCAGAAACCTTTTAACTTTATTAAACTGTCAAAACGTCAGCATGCTTAACGCTGGTCGCAGACATCAAGGGTTTAACATTCAGGCTGTGAATGAGAGGATGCTCTAGAGGGCTTTTTTGGACGAGAGAGGCTAATCTTTCTTCCTTTTCTGTGTTTATGGTTTTTCTTTATTCTCAAATGTTTTGCTCTATGCCCCACTCTCTTATTTCTTCCATTCTGTTTTTTTTTTTTTTTTTTTTTGGGGGGGGGGGGGGGGGGGGTTTTT
>JAODUK010029300.1:0-23336 GCA_027564635.1 Typhlichthys eigenmanni
TAAATAAATAAATAAAATAGCTCAGTGTCTTCAAAGATGTAATGGACTGAATGCTGATCTTAAGCTGTTTGGCCATATATATATATTCCACTTTAATTTACCAGTGCAAATGAATCAATGCATGCCATTTTAAACTGAGATTATTATAATATATATATATATATATATATATATATATATTTATTTATTTTATTTATTTTTTTATTATTATTAGGTCTAATAAAAGTGGATTAAATTGTTTATTTAAAATAATGTAAAGACTTAGTTTACGTGTGTGTTTGAAGTGCTCACACACACACATTGTTTTGAGGGAGGGGGGTGGATAACGGACTGGATGTCAGTGACAGTCCATTCAGTGCCACTTACGCCAGTGTAAACAGGCCTGCTGAGCTGCAGAGAGGCGCGAAATTCTGCCCACCTCTGATTTATGACCTGTGGGAGCGTCCCCTCTCACGCGGCGCAACGCGATATGCCCCGCGCGCCTCTGTTCCACTCATTTACTGAAGGACGAGCAGCGCATGACTGACTCCACCTGCACTGACCTTCATCTGCGCACATACCAGCGCAGATGAAGTGCACAAACACACTGGTTTCAGAATATTAGACTTTTCGGGTAGCCTTAATGAGCACATTGCATCACAGAAAGTCAGGAGAGCAATATAGTGTGAGCATGTTCATAGTTCAAGACACTCATCCGTCTTTTACAACAAATACTGATTGTTTGTGTGCTTATGACGCGCATGTCCGATAAAGGTTTTAATTTATTTGGTAATTGTTTTGCGGCTATGAACCCCGCCAGCGACATGAACCTCGCCCAGCGTTTCATTTGACCACTAATGGGATAGTCGTCTATCTTTAGTGTCTTATCTCTAGTGGGTCCACGCACTGCAGAGTCTGACTATTTGTTGGTGCACTGCCGACTGCCTGTATGTGGTCATTGCCGGCGCCCGTTACAGTCTGTGTACATTTGTGCCCGACAGGCCCAGGTTGGGCTAAACATGGATGCATTATAGAGTAGGCAACAGGGGCAGGATGTGAACGGGAGCACGGCAGATTGGCATGCTGGGAGCACACTTGGTATGGCATGGGTGAATGATCATCTGAGACCGGCCCATGCACCCACCCACATGACTTCTATGTGCGAGTTGCCCAGAACCCAGTTAGGTCTTTATGATTATTGTTCAGATGTCTTCTCCAGCTGTGTTGACAAGTGAGGTTGTGTAGTCTGACTGCATATATGGGAGGGAGATATGATTTGTTTATTATTATATATATATATTATTCAGTCTGTGTTTTACTGAGGCTGCTTGCACAGATGATCAAAAGACAATTCTTGGACATGTTTCTTCTGCACAGATTTCCAGATGGTGTGTACAGTTGCATGGTATTATGCTGAGATTTTCAAAGGCTTCGAATAGCATGTACTGTAACGCCTCTGATTAATTTGTTGTCCTGAATGCGCTGCCATGACTGTTTGGCTGATCGCTGCAGTCTGTCTGGTGTCTCCGAGCCACTTAGAACTTATTATTATTATTATTATTATTATAGGCCACTGCTGAGTTTTCCCGCCGACACACTCAGAGTGCAGCATTAGAATGTGTGTGTATTTACCTCTGTTTGGGTGCACACGCGTGACTCATGGCTCACTCCTCCTGTCACGCTGATGTCATTGTAGTGCACATGCGCACGCTCGCCCGTGCCGGCGGGCGGCCCCTGCATGCGTCTCGCTCGGCGACACGTAGACCTGCGTCGCGCCTCAAGCGAAGCCTTTGTGGCGCACGCATGCGAGAAGCGTGCGTCACATAAGGGACTTGTCTGTCAACACTGTGTACTGTGTTGGGCTCCGTTTTGCACAATATGAAAGCTTATGATGGGGTGGGGTCAGTGAGTAACACTGGTTGAAGGGGCCAGTTAGTGCAAATATAATGGTAGTGTTCTTTCTGGTTATAGTTAAGACTACTGAGGCTTCACTTCCATTCAGCAGGTAGGCAGTGTTGGGGAAGGGTTATAGCAGGACCTCCATAGGAGGTAATCTCCCTGGTAGCCAAAACAGCCCAACCTAAGACCTCTTGTGTTTAATCCAGCAGCACGTCTGCACTATATATTATATCAGCATGTAGGCTCACTACTAGTCTCGCAGAGCCAGCCTTTACTTCTCTGGGCCACAGCACTGGCTAACTGCTGCCTACTTGACAGGAGAGGTATTTTGATTTGATTTTGAACGACCACAACTACGTAACTCGATGACATAGTCAGACGTTAAACATATACAGAAGAATTTGTTTGGAACTTCCCGACATGACTCTGGCTGTTTTCAGGTATTGTATTTGTTAGATAAGTAGGCCTGGGCTACAGTCAGTTACTGCTTAAAATAAATGTAACAACTATAATTGGTAAATAAAGCACTGCACTGGAATTATGTATGCAGACGATACAGACTTTGTTAGTGACAATGTTGCTAACAGCCCATTAATATCGACTTCCTCACTTCCGGAAAAGTCTGTCAAGCTTCCAAGGGTATATATAATTTGTTCAGCACAGAGTTGCTTTTGTGACGTAGTGCTAATGGACAGAAGAGGCTGAGACTAGCTCACTACTGACTTTACTTAACTCCAAGCTGTGGGGAGGACTAATCAGAGAACCAGCCTGGAGAGGGTTTAGCGGATCATAAGGTCACACGCGCTGGTGCCTTGATATCACCGGCAAGACCCTATCAGTGGCGGACAGGGCTGATGTTATGGTACTCCCATCTGGTTTAAGCATGGCTTATTATCGGTGTTGGACCTTGGTGGTTGAAAGGTTAGACTAAACACAACATTGCGCTGATGCAGTGCTAATCCCTAAGCACTGTACTTTCTCGCCTGGCATAGCGCAGGCATAGTGGCACATTGTTAAGGAAGCACAGCCTAGGACACTTCCAAGAGGCTTAGGGCCAAACTCACCTCTGTAGAAACGTGTCTGTCCTAGATTGATGCCACTCGCATTTGCGCGAAGGGTCAGAGGGTAGCGTGCAGACGTTTCCTCTATTATTTATCTTCTGCAAGAGGTGTGTGTGTGTGTGTGTGTTGGGGGGTGGGGTATGGCTGAGACATGCGTCGGGGGCGTCCTGCACGTGGCGCTCCAAGACCCGAGGGCAGCAACACAACACGATGATTTACCCTTCAAAGACAAGTTCCTGATAGTATTGCATCTGCATCTTAACCCTCCTTAACCCACCCAAAAGGTTGTATACATGTAGGTGTCATGGGGTGAGCGTTGCACAGCGGCTCAAATAAACACCCTGTCCAGGTGACGCTGCTTTGTTAATTGGCACGGTCAATACATTCTGGTGCTGGCTGCCTCCCGAGCCTTGAGAGAAACACCAGGCCAAGGAGATAAGCCCGTTTGGCAAGCAGAATGTAAAAGTCAGTCCAAGTCAGAACAGCAGCGACGCATGGCTTTTTGAGGGACCACGCAAGTGAGACTATCTCGTCAATGCGTAAGGAAGCCCGGCTTGAACGATATTGCCTTTGGTGAACATGCATCAATAGTGTTGTGTGGCGCTGCTGTGCATAACCCAGACAGCCGGCGTCCACAGCGAAGGTGGATGAGTTGGAAAGCAGTAGTTTGAGAACAGGGTTATGCAATGTGTTCTTTTGTGTTCGCTTCCTGCTGGGTGGTTAACCTTGATGCTCATCTTAAGAATGTCCGCTGAATACTGTGGGGGATGTGAGTTATGCTGTCAGCCATGCAAGAGTATTTGATGGCTACCTTTTGGCTCATCATGTATTAGCCAGCACTGGGTAAAGGCCCGGAAACAGCCTAATGACATTCTGCAGGCTAGTCAGCCGTTAGACGACCGATAACATACAACTATTAACATTTATCTGGGAATGATTTCTTTACTGATTCTGGATCTGTTTAGAAACGATTCTGTTCTTCTAAGTGCAATTTGATATGCAAGCCTCCACAGCGGCTGTCATCTCCCCCATCTAATCTGAAGGCCGGCGTCTCTGGGAGCCCACTGTACTGTCTCAGCCTCTACATGGGGTTTAAGGCTGCCCGGTTGCAAGGCTTAATCCACTGCCCAGCCTTCACCCAGGAGGGGGCACAGATAGGCAGGGTAGACTCCTTGAGACAGCACCTCATCATGACAGGAATGTACGGTCCATTGGCCAAACCAAGTACTATAGGTTTGATCCGCGTGCTGTTTGTCTGTGTCTGGCTGGACGTAAATTGCTAGAATTCACAATAATATTTAAGGAAATGAACAAACAGCTGAGTAGATGAATTGACATGAAATAGTTTTGGATAAGTAATTGTATTAATTACACCCCCCCCCATGTATCCATGCCACCCCAACATAGCCTGCCCCCATATGCATGCAATCCCATTAAAGACCCTATCTCTCATTGTGTGTTTGACATGCAGTAAGCATGTCATGCATGCTTATGGAAGACCCAAGCTGCACTGAAAGCCATGGCACTAGAGAGAAGATGATTAATGCTCGTCTGGCATTTGTGATAAGGTGCGCTACAGGAAGTTATACTACGTGTTGAGAGCCTTTGAGCTGCTTGGTTGTGAAGGACCAAAGTTCATCAGGAAGGGAACAGAGGAAAGGGATGTGGATCGCATGGCTCAAAGAATGAGGATACGGCTAATGAAGTTGCAGATGGCACCCGTGTTTGTCTTCAGAAGGCACTTCCCTGCAGAGAACTACTTTTAAGTTTATCTTTGATTCATTGATGTTTTTCCCTTTTTCTAATTTTCATAACCGGATTTGCATGGCCGTTGCGTATGCAGTCGTTAACGCAGGGCTTTGCAGAATTGATGATCCCCTACATTCCCGAAGACTCTTTTAGGGTGCTTCCAGCTCTGTGGTGTGCCCTCATTTAGTTTTAGGGCTGGACTTTAGGGCTTTCTCTTACGAGTTTAGAGGCCTGGGTTTGGAAGCCGATAATGAGGTGCACTAGCAGGGCACTGCTGGACAGGACTGGCAATTGTAGGGGGCTGCCCCCCCCCCTTCCCACACACACACACTCCCACCCACCCCCCACCCCCCCCTTACAGAGTGTTGTTTGAAACCACTAGCAATATTATTGCAACGGGGGAGGGGTGTCGCCCGGGCCTCATTCCGCCTGTGAAGCGTTACTGCTTCAGGGGGAGGAGCACTTTCACACATAATGATACTCCGCTGATGGTGTAACAAAGTGAGCCATCAAACACCAGGACGCCACATAAAGTCTTTCCCATTTCCACCTGAACCTCGCCACCACCTCCACAGCTCCGCAGCTCTTCCCACACGCCTCCACGCCTCTCTTCTCCCCCCCGGCGCTCCGAAGGGAGGCGGCGTAGCGCAACCTCGCGCTTAATGTCCTGGTGAACTTCACACCCGCACCGACACTGTCCATGAGCACGTGAGAGAGGCCGGTCCCAGTGGATTCCACCCTCTCTCCGCTGCTGTTGCTTCTGTTGATGCTCCCTCTTATCTGCAGCCAACCTGGATCCCCTCCTCCCCATACGGGTCAGAACAGTAGTCCGTGACCGCTGTGCTCTGTAGATGTCTGCCACTGTAGAGTAGCGATAGTCTCCTTAGCCCCATCACACACACGGGGTATGAGCCAGAATGTTACGAGCTTGTCCTGGGACCAGAGTTCTATACTGACGCTCTTTAACACTTAAGTCATCATTGACCTACTGAGATTTCCCTCCTGTCAAATTACAGACATTAGCGGCACGGTGTGAGAAGTACCGGAGGCTGCTTGGATTCAAACCTGTCTGTCAAACTGTCTGGAAATGTGACTGACAGGGAACCTGTCAACATGCAGTATAGTGCCAATGGAAATGCACGATCATGATGGCACTACTGCATTTTGACTATGCCTTCATGAACTACTGCATGAATTGTATGGTAAAAACTGAATGGCCACATTAGTAAACTTGACAAACCTGCCCTGCGTTATATTCTAGATGTATGCTAACTTGTGAGCTCAGTCAGCTATATGGCTGTGTACTGAACCTTTTAACATGCACTGTGCTGACAACACAGGGACACGTCAGGCTGTGTTCATATTTCACGAAACCATGTAAATGCTAATGTTGGTGCCTTCCATGCAAATTAATCTCACCAACGTGCGGATGTGTGCGGTGTTGCAAAGAAAGCTTGAAAGCATTTCTCTCCCATTTACTGCTGGATAACCAGGTTACTGTTGGCGACAGTAAATTCTCCTCCTCAAAGAGCCTACGCTGTAATATTCGATCAGCGTGTAGCCTCATATTGAGCTTCTGGACAAATGGGGAAAAAAAAATCTGTGTTAATAATTTGTCTGTATATGGCTCATCTTTACCAAGGGTTCCAGTAATTCCACAGGGCATCCTACAGTATATGGCCCAATGGCAAACATTTACATTAGCTACAGTGTGATTATAGCTTGTTTAATGAGGCCTAGTGTAATGACTCTTCCACATAGGAAGACATAAATGCCCATTCTGAAGATATGGGTTGTGGGGGTTCTTCTGATGAAGTTTCCCACTATAAGGCAGGGTGAACTGGTGGGGGGGGGTGTAATGACTTGCCCAGCTGGCCCCCCTGGGACCCAGGCGCTCGTGCTCTGCGCCTCTCCTGGCTGCTTTAAGCCACCACCGTGTTTGTTTAGGGAAGATTAGCAACGTAAAACCCTTACAACATCCTGAACACGCAGCGAGAGGGAGAGACGATGGAGGAGACAGCGGGAAAGGAAAAAAATGGAGATTGATGGGGAGAGAGAACGCCGGTGGTGCCATCGAATAGAGCGTGCTCAACTGGAAGGCTCGGCACCACAGAATGTACAATCGCCAGACAAATAACAAGGCAAATAACATTAAAGAGACCATTCAAAATAAATGGTTTGCTTTGGACTGCGTCAGTATTATTGGAGTGGTAACTTTTCACAACAAACAGGAGCTTGTCAAGCAGCCATGCAAAGCAAATGACCTCTTAAGGGACCAACAATGTGTGGCTAAGTAATTCCTACATTATTGTCTATAATAGGCGTCCGCAGGCACTTAACTACTCAGTAAAAGCACCTGTGCGAATGCAACACTCCTCTGCGTAGTTTAGAACAAAAAAAAACACCCTAGTATTTGTTAAGGAGATGGGAGATGCACCAGATTTATTGATGACATTGGATTTGTTAGCGTGCATAAAAATGTGCTGGGCATCTAATTCCAGTTTTGTCAAATTAATGCAATACTCTTGCAGTTAAACGTCTGTACATGCAGCTTACCATAGAAATGTTCCAGCATTTACAATAGAGCCAGCCAGAGTTGATTTGTAAAGACCTTCTCCGGCTGTGTGTGTCCTAGTTGCTTAAGTGTGAATGCAAATCTTAGATCCCCGTGTAGGGCCACGCATTGTTCACGTGGCAGACTGTATTTTAAACAAACAGGCTTGATTGATAAGAGAGCGTCTATCAAACGACACCCCACAGGGTAAAAGAAACACAGCTTTGTGGTACATTTCGACAAGCTGTGGACTACAGCAATAGCATGCATCCTACTGCATTGCCACTAGGATAGAATGCCTAGATCAGTCCATTTAAACGTCTGCAGGAAAAAAGCTCTGCATCTTAATTATGCATGTGTGCATAATGCATAGCGTTCCCTAATCTACTTGGAGCCAGGAAAGGGGAAACCTGGCCTATAATGAGAGGTATGGTTTATTGAAGTAATAGAAAGGGAGGAGAAGATTGATGGTTCTTCTTCTGCATGGCTGATTGCTCGTATCACAGGTGTGTGTCCGTGCGTGTTTGTGTGCGTCTCACAGTAGCAGGAAACAGATGTGCGGTGATAGGGCAGGCTGCAAGACAGGCTATCAGCACAGGCCAGCCCTGCCGTCTCACCAGAGCACTCCACTTCCTGTGGGGCTCATGTATGCCGGCCCTTGATAAGGAAGTCCGTTCCAGCATTACGGGGACCTTGTTTGGGCCACACGGTGGCCTCAACCTAATTGAGAGCTCCACCATGAGTTTGTACCTGGGGATAGGTCCTCTTGAGCAGGTTTGGTGCCCCGGAGTCTGCCAGTTGAAGACTTTGTGGCTTTCCTACTGGAGCGTCAGCCTCAATCCAGCCGTCGCTGTGCTCTAAGTTAGGCCTGATTCATTGGTTCGTTCATTGGTTTTTCTACCAATTTGTCCCGCAGAGTGGTTGGCCAGTCATGGCTGCCCTGTCTGCTTGTTTGACTCAAGCCCAGGAAGCGAGACAGGAAGTAGAGGTTGATGTGGTCTTCCTGGAAGGGTGTGAAGCCTCAAGCACTTGCAGTAATTCACTTTCACAGTCGTTGATTTGCTCATCACCAAGTATCTGACCGCAGAAATTTTTTTTTTTTCTTCCCCCCCCCCCCCCCCCCCCCCCTCCTCCCAGCCCCTGTCCAGAGCAAGGAATGGGTGATGAATTTAACCTGATGGATCACTCGGACCTGTACATCTTAGACTTCAGTAAGTGTCCCTCTTCCTCCTTGCTGCTTACGTCTGAAAAGCTTGCGCTGTCCTTGGCCCCCGAACCCCTAAATGCTTTATCTCTTCCTCTACACGCGCAGCCTCACGCTTATGCATTCATCTCACCGACAGCCAGCTCACATAAAACATCCAGGGATGATATTCCCTAGCTATAAGCTTCCGTCTTCCTCCTGTTTTCATTTCTCACTTGGTGCTGTGGGCCTGGCCTTGGCTCTCTGTGTGTGTGTGTGTGTGTGTGTGTGTGTGTGTGTGTGTGGCCATATAGAGCCATATCCTATGTGCGGGCGGGGCAGTCTGATGCTGTCAGGTCACAGTAAGGGTTAGAGTACTGTACGTGGGCTGCAGACACACCGAGGGACCACGTGAGACAGGCAGTCCCTGTCTATATGGTGGTGTCAGGGAGCTATACTGTGTGTGATGATTGCTAACACCTGTGCCATGCTAATCTATGTACAGTATTTATATGGAAATCTTAACTATTTCTATCAAGACATTCAGGGTTTTTTTTTTCTCTCGCTCTCTCTCCCCACAAATACATATTTCCAGGCCCCAATCTGAAGACATTATGCAAGATGGCTGTTATTCAGTACAGTTTGGAACAGTCAGGACTGCCACATGACATCAGGTGAGTGTCCTCCTAACACAAGTAATCAATATGAATCTCTGTTTGTGTTTTTAGTTAGTCCATTAAAGCTGCTGCAACTTTCCCCTCTAGGTGTGATTATTATGTTTCCCACGCTGAAAGTAGCTGTTAGCTCAAGGCACTCTTCTGTGATTAGAGTGAATGATCCATGTACTGAGTAATTGTTATTATATCAGCTTGGATCATATCAAGGAACTGTATTCTGCAGTTTAACAAACTAGATTCCCAAGTGTATTTCAAGCAGATGGGTGGGTTTGCCAAAAGAGTGTTTTAACTTGTGCAGCAACTTGATCCTAATTACCTTCCTCCTTTCTCTCGCACTATCGCTACCACCTTGCACACACCGGTGACGGCGGTTGTGTTTCCAACCCTAAGAGGCTTTTATTTGGGGTCAGAAGGGTCTCGTTGACTCCCCTTGCCCCCTCATTGGCATCTCCAACCCCAATGCCAATCTTTCCCGTTAAACACACACACACACACGTACGCACGCACGCACGCAATGCACACAGCAAGTGAGAGGGAGTGAGTGTGAAACCAGAGCCAGTGATAACAATCTGCGGCTCAACCCCTGACCTGTCGTCAGGTCAGCAACAGGCCCGCTTGTCAGCCTCTGCTCCCGCTTCTCCGATTACGACAGGGCCTTCTCCTCATCCTCATTAGAAAATCCCTTTTTAAATATTTTCTGAATCGGAGACGCTGCTTTATATATTTAAAGGTCTAGTTTGTATTCCTTGGATACTTGTGGACGATGCCGGCTTTCTTCCTGGCCTCTCTCTCTCTCTGTCTGTCTGTCTGTCTGTCTGTCTCTCTGTGTACACTTCAGGGTTCCCACTGGTCATGTAATTTCTGAAATATCACGGAACTTTAAAAAGTATATTCCAGACATGGAAAGTCAGAGTTTTAGAATTTTAGGGGTCAAATCAAATATTAGATTTTGAGAAGTCTCAATAAGTTTCAAACGTTAACTTAATGTCAAAAGGAAGACAACCCCCTCCTTAAGTCATTGGTGGTTCGTTAGGGAGTTTGACATTTAAATTAGAGTGGAAACCCTGTTGGAGTGCGTTGTCCAATCTTGTGCTGAAGCTGAAAGTATGAAATTATGCTAATAAAGTTCACATATTCAGATATGTTCCATGTTGTTTCTTTGAAAGCCCGTCTGGATCAGATAGAATGTCTTTATATGTTCTGGGAAATAATTGCGATATCTGATTAGTTGAAGATGTTCCAATAGCCCGAATCCTTGGCAGGCTGATGGAACCCCTATAAATACCCTGCCAAGATGGACGCTTTTAACATGCTTATTTCCACATCTTAGATACTACCACTTTAGCTAATTATAAAGTTGACCAATAAAAGAGACCTTAACATATTCTAATATTACAAAAAGAAAACACCAGATTGTCTAAACCAATTTTTCTCAAAGTGGGTTCATTGGGTTCGCGACGTATAGCTTGGGGGTCCATGAAATAATTGGCTATGAATTATTTATTCAAATAATAAAAAATAAAATAAAAAAATCCATCTATGAATGGAGACCATTTGCGCCAATAAAACAATATTTTGTCCATTACTCCCACCTACATTAGCTTTGGGCCAATAGAACATCTAATTTGATTGTGACACATGAGGCCACTCTGTCTTCAATCAATTTCACCAGGACGCAACAAACGTTTAGATGCTAGCTTATGTTAAGTTAGTAACGTAACTACAGCAAGCATGGAGAAATACCTGAGACAGACCACATGGTCAAGTAACGCTAGGCTGAAATAGTGAAATAGGCTCACCCACTCATCTCATTAAGGATGAGTTCATCAAGTGAGTTACTGTGAATTGATGTGATGTGTAGCCCTCATGTAAATATTCCAAATCAAAGTGTTCTAAAGTTTAGAACATTTAGTTACAGAACACATTAAAGTAATGAAGATAGTAGTAGTAATTATGAAGATTCCAAAGTATTAGGCATAATTACTATGTGTTCTGTAACAACATAACTTCTCTTATTTGTTCAGTGTTTTCTGCCAATGATTTGAATAAGGCGCAATACGTTTAATTTATGACTGAGAGTCATTTTGAGACTGGTCTTTTTAAATGTATGGTTTATTAGAACCATATTCGAGTCTTACTGTTTCTTTAAAGCTGCTGATAAATTAGCCTACTTGAAAAATCCAAAATGCTATTTGAATCAAATTACTCTGGTAAAATTATTTAAGTGGTACTAACATAAATGGAAATGTTTCTTTCATGAAACAGGTTTGAATTGTTGACATATTTTAGAATTCAAATAGTTCCAATGGCATCTAAGAGTATGGTAATACACACACTTAATCCTTGGAGTCCTTGGAAAATGTTCTTCCCTGTAAAGGGTCCCTGGCCCAAAAACGTTTAAGAACCCCTGGTCTAAAGAACAGACGCTTATGAAACGTTAATCTTTTCTTCTTATTGTATTCTGGTCTGTCTACCAGGTGGGAACTTGCCGCCATGACCACCAACAGCAACATTAGCCGTCCAATCTTCTCCTCGCATGGCTGACATCAACAAACATCTGGCAGAACCAGAACTTGTTACACCCTTTCAGTATTCCAGGCTTTTATCTACAGAATTACCTGAGCTCAGAGTGAATCTGTGATACTTTTGTACAGTATGGATCTGGACTGGAGTTATTTTCCACATTCTCGGGTTTTTTCCCCCTTTTCAAGTCAGAACTGAACTCTCTTTAGTCTATACTATGTTTGCTCTATATTAAATGTTGTCAGACTGTTTGACAGATTAGTTGAGTTTCTTATGTCTTTCAAAGGTGCTCGTCTAGTGTTTTTTTTTTTCTTTTCTCCTTAACAGAAATCAACAAAGAATTGTTTTAAAAGTATTATGAATTATTAAGAGATATTAAATATTTTTTTTTAACCACTGAAAAAGATGTGTTGCCCCTGAGATGCTGGCCCTTGTGAGAAACTGATTGACGCTTGTTGAATTGACATACTGTACTACTTTCTAGAAATCCAATCAGCCTATGATAATCACTGACTCTGGGCAGGCACAGGAAGAGACGCGCACTTCAGCCAATGGTTTCGAGTGCTAACTTCCTGTTTTGTGGAAGCTGAAGGTGTTTAAATGTCAAACTTCTAGTTCTCCCCAGAGAGAGCAAGCATATGCTTGAACGTGGACAAAAAGAGAACAAAGTTGTTTTATTGAAATTGCATATGTTTCTGTTCCCAAGCTTCATCACCATCTATATCTCCGATCAGGGGAAGACTTTGGATGTACAATATGGATTATTCCTTGAAGCTGAAGACGAGTACTACTAATTGAGCTGAACCAGTATCATTTCAGTAACACTGGTCTCACTGTCTTTACTTTCACGGACTGTCAAACTGTAGCTTGGCGCCCTGGTGCTTTTAGATATTGCTGTGGTCATTTGCAAGGCTGTTAAGGCAAGCTGTTTGCCTTGTAAAGTAATCAGGTCCACCTACCTCCATGTCAGAGAGAGGTGACAACTTCCCATACATTAGGAATTAAATTTCCCCTGAAAAACATGATGTTGCCACTTTGTGTTTGTGGCAGATATTGTGTTCTTCCAAGACATGTTTAGTGCCAGGCGAGAGTTTTAAGCATAGTTTTGTTTCTCAGTGCCAAACGTGAGGGTTTCGGGATACAATCATACAGTATAGGTCACTGTGGATGTGTGTAAACACACGGCCCTGTCTATACATGCTGAATCCAGGGCAAGCAGAGGTCAGCTAGACTATCTGCCTGCACCTGTATCCAGGCCTACCTGGTTTGGTTTTCCTGTTGTTGTTTATTGGGTATACAGTAGGTGTTCACTTTGGAGACAGTCCTACAGAGTTGTACAACACTCATGGAGTACCACCTTAATTATAGTATAGTGCACAAGCAGCACATACTATAGTCACAAGCAAAGCCCTATAACCAGTTGATATGGTCAAGGGCTGTTAATGGGTGTCATGCACTTATAATGCTGCTTTTCTCTGATTCATTCACACCTGAAACAATAGATTATTTAATATATTCAACATCAACACAAATTGTCTCTACAAAATACATACATATATACATACATGGGAAGTAACTGATTATATGTAATCAGTTACTTTCAAATAAAAGTGCATAAAACAATTGGATGTTCTCTTATTAACCTTTAATTAATGTAAATCAATAATTGAAATAAAGGCCTACCTTAATCAGATCCCCTGCGGTCACAAAAATAGAAAGATTTGGCATGCCAATGCATTAAATTGCTTTGGATGGCATTTCAAAGAACAATGTTTAGGTGTGAAGTAATCTGAAAGTAATGAGATTATGTTACAAAATGTAGGTAATCCAAACATTACTTTACTAATTATAATTTTAGTCTGTAAATCAGTAGAAACTATCTCAACACTGGAAAATCACATCACTTGGGTGGGCCTCTACAGAGGAGATTCTATTTGAATTCTGCTCTTGTATTTTAATTTTTTCCCTCCCAATTAAGAGGATTCATCCTGAGCTTCTCCCAGACTTGGCTTCTCACCTGACTATTGCAGTTTTTATTCTTTACAGACCAGCAGTGCCAATTTGAGTCTGACATCTTCAGTACTGCACATACTGTAGACATATCATTAGCCTGATGTGATTCAGTCCTGAAATACATGAACTGAATTGAAAATAATTTAAGTAAATCAGATGTTCACATATGAGGTGAACAAATGGAATTTATGCTGGTTATAAAAACTATACATAGTATACTGTATACAAATATATAAATATGTTTTTTCTGACCTAGCTATGACCTATTTTTTATTTATTTTTTTATATATTAATATGGTAAGACTGTGGGTGATTGTGCATTCAGGCAAGAATTCAAGAGATACAATATGAAGATGAGATTATAAATGATGGTGTCGAAGCTGTACTCCGAATAAAAGTACACAGAAATGTTTGGCACTCCCTCCATGCATACATTGAGTTATAATATGGGTACCCTGTTCTTAGATCAGTGGAAAACACAAAAACCACTAACACGACAAGCTAAATGAAATGGTCATCTGAGCTGTTATAAATGTTGCTCTTGGTTACTATGTGTGATGTGTTTGCATTATATAATTTCTCTACAAACTACCAACGGACAGTTTTTGCCATGTAGAATAAAACAATTGAAATAAATGTGTATAATAGGGCAAGCAAAAATGCTGCTGAATGAGAGAAAAGGAGAAAAGCACTAAAGCTACCAGAAGTATTCACTGTAGCATCATCATTCTGTGTATTTAGATGCCATTAAGTTAAACTAAAATACACATATTGTAAAATACTGTATTGGAAGAATATACATTTAGGTTATTCATTTAAAATCCAGTACCCTGAAAATGCTTTCTTTTTTGTTTTTTTTTTTGTTCTTTAATGGAGATAATGGAGATATGTCTAATGAGGGGGTCAGGAATGTGCAATATGCTGTATAATTGTATAAAAAAATACATCTGAAGGAATTTATGTTATGTATTAATTTTTCCACTGCATGACATCACTTTATTTAACTTTATTATTAAAATGTCCCCTGTTATTTTACCCAAGTAAATTATTCAGATCTGTTTAGTATTTGTGCTGAATGTGGCCAAAAAATTATTTGCATCTCTTGGTGCAGAAGAACTTTCTAGGCCCCTTTATTTAGCTGTGTGCAGGTAATCACAACAAGGGGAACTGATAACACATAAAGTTTGATTCATCCATAATTGCTAACTCTTGCAGCATCTATTTCAATCATTTTGTTCTGACTGAAATGAAGTGATTTAGGGCTTTGGACTCTTGAGCTACAGGTCGTCAGATGCAGACGGTGTTGACAAGCCTTGAATCTTCCCCAGTCACTCTGCTAGAGCCCTGCTGCCCACTTATCTCATACTGCACTGCAGCCTGCCAGACTAGCTGATGGGGACCCCACGTGACACTGCTTTGAGCTTATGCCCCATCATTACAAAGTGTCTTAGCAGTGAACCCCAGCCACCGCCATGTCTCTGTCTTGGGCCCATGGTAGTAGCCTGGCAGTTTGTTCCTGTCTGTCACCATCCCGCTGCTATAAACTGTGTGTTATCTGTAGTGTTAAGTGCAGGCCACAGACGGAAGGTTAGCCCAAAGCAGGGGAAGGTGGGGGGGCATTAGAGACACCGTGTCCCGCCTGGGCTTGATGCACACAGGAAGTGGGGCTGCGCTGGACCCAGTCTGGCCCCGGAGCCTGCCGGGGTCACCAGCACAGACACTAATGCAGGGACACACTCAGCCAAATTGCTCTCTAATTTCCCTTTGGGCCTCAGAAAGTCCCACAGATCCTTGAGAATGAGACTGAGGATTTGTTCAAGGTAATTTGTTGTGGCTTGTTGTGCTGTCCCATACATATCCTTTTTCTCACTCAAGTTCT
Organism: Typhlichthys eigenmanni; assembly: GCA_027564635.1. Taxonomy (NCBI): domain Eukaryota; kingdom Metazoa; phylum Chordata; class Actinopteri; order Percopsiformes; family Amblyopsidae; genus Typhlichthys; species Typhlichthys eigenmanni. The sequence goes on from JAODUK010029300.1 coordinate 15,518, forward strand.
AGGTCTGCTATTTGTGACGATGTTGGAAGGTATTGCTAAAGCTTCCAAAATAAGTGGGGGATAAGATCCTTAACTTTTAACTTCTGTGATGTTCTTAGATCAGATGGAAGCCAAACATTAGGCACCATTTGATAACCCTCAAACTATGAATGAATGGAACTACACTGGTTGCTTATTGTGAATATTAGCAATCATTTAGGTCTACCCATCATTATAAACATGAACTGTAGGTGAAGGTAATAGCTTACTGCAATACCACACATTTATGTTGTTGTGATTTTGCACCGAATGTTCCAAACCTCAGCCAGTGAAGAACCCTTCCTCCCTGCATCCTTTACCAGAGTTTACATTTCTGATTCGCTGGAAACGTGACTGGCCTGACGCCAGCCTGTCAGGGTATCTACTGACAAACTTGACTGTGAGTGGTGTTCTGTCACCACCACTCGCACTTACCCAGGATCTTTCGCTCTAATCATGATTAATACCCACCTCAGATCGACCCGCTATGTTGGAGCAGTGTTAGGCCTACTGCTAAATTGTTGATAACGCTAGTTATCTTTTCTGATGCACTAATCTAATCATTAGATAATGTAATGCCTCTAGTCCTGAGTCTTATTCGCGGGTGTAGCCTACTGCAGGGGCATGTTTTATAAGTGTTTATAATTTGTTTTTATTTTTATTCAAATTAAATGTTCCTAAAGTTATTACAGGTTATAGCAGCTTTGTGGAAACGTGCAACTTGTTGCATTTTATCATAAACTCGCTATAGGCCTATTGGTCACATAAATCGACTAGACTTAATATGTAGCCATCTACAGTACTGTAACATAGACCTATAGGGAACTGATTCACACGAAATGTATAACGCATGCGGTCTGGGTTCAGTTTGCGGAGTTATTTTTAGTGCTCCCGTGACTAAATATATCTCTCCATCATTTGTCATTGCGTCACAACAAGTAACATTACCCCACATTTTTCCTTGCTCACTGCCTGAGTTTATACAAGGGTATCAGGTTAATCTCCAGCTAGGCTATAAAAGGAGGGGACACGGGGCTTGACACACGCATCAACAGCCTGCAAAGCTAGGAGATGAGAGCATCCGTGCTGTACAAACGGCTATTTTTAGTGATTTGTACCCGTTTCTACTGATAGTATAGCTGTCTATACCAACAATTTACTGTTTTATTATTATTTTTTTTTTTTTTAAACCAATTTAGTTGTAGAGTTCATCCAGAAATATAGGTATAGTTATCATCTCATTGGTCGAAGCCTTTAAGTGAACGTTTTTTCCCTTCAATTCAGCAAAATGACTACATGTTGCGACTCCTGCATATGTCATGCACAACGTCCATGTACATCGCATCACTGTGTGGATAACCATCACAGAATCTGCAAGAGATTCAGGTCAGTGAAACCTTTGGATCGTCATTTTCCCGTTTGTAAACACCCTCTAGTGGCGGAATCCAACCACGTAAAGACCTGCAGTGGTAAGCCCACAGTAACCAGGTCTTCTGCAAATTAATTATTTTCCCTACTCAACACGTTTTTTTTTTCCAACTAGTTTATTTTAGTTTTTATACATTAATCTAGTTTTAAAACAAGATAACATAGGCTACTATCTTTTTTATAGGCTAGACTAGTATGAAACCTGTGTGTATATGAATAGAAAAAGCCATCAAGAATATAACCAGCTTGTCATTTTCATTTTAAATATGTTTCATATCAAGCAATTCAGATGTTATTTTCCTTTTGTGACACTTTGTTGTTGTGATGTGTGGCAAGCTGTTCTGAGGACACCCACCTTATAAGTCAATGGAGGAGCCACAAAAGCCCAGCCCACCCGTGTTTGACACCCACGCAACATTTGCTGCTATAAAACCCACAGTCTCTCTCACGATGGGCCCAGACACATTCTGATCATACACACAAGTGTTTTGAGAGTGCTCACCTCTGCAATACAGCAGCCTTGTGTGTCAGCAGTTTCCATAGAAACCCTTTATATTTAAATACAATTTCAGCTTGAGTTAAAGAGGCACCAGACTGCTGTATATTGAAAGAGCCTCCACCTTAGATAAGAGGGAAGATCAGTGTTCCTTTCGTTTTGATTTAAATTGCTGAAGCATAGGCTTGCCATGTGGGGAAGACTGTCTTCTTTAAGTAAGACTGTGGCAAGAGGTTTGGTGGCCTTAGTTCAGTAGTACTTTTCGCCCTAACCCCAAGCGATCATGGTCTCTCTCAGGTCCACTAAAGGGGCGTCCAAAGCTCGGCGGGATCAAATCAACACCGAGATCAGGAATATGCGCTCTCTTCTACCTATTGGCCTGGAGGACCAAGAACGGCTCTCTTACCTTCACTCCATGGCTGCCATCTGCACCTACTTCAGAAAGTTGGTTTTCCTCCAGGGTAAGTCTTCAAGCTTCAAATGTTTTCTGAGGATCTTTAATATTGCACAACATTTTCCTGATCTAAATGCAGACTGCTCTTGTCAAATAAAGCATGAGCTCGGTTGGCAGCACCTTAGGGAATATAAAAGCACAGACGTTAGTTGATGTATAAAGTAATGGAGCTAAGTCTGAGTCACTTATTCCCTCTCCTCAGGAATCACAGCCGGACAGGGATCTGAGTGCTTTCTGTCCTACGATGCCTTTCTCCAAGCTCTGCATGGCTTTGTCCTGGTCACCACTACCCAGGGGAAGCTGGTCTATGTTTCGGAAAATGTATCTGAATATCTGGGTCACTCCATGGTGAGAGTTTATTCCGGACTTTGTAGGTCATTTGAACTGATGCAATTCCATTTTCAGATTTATTGTAGTAGAGCATGGACCATGTTTTTAAAGTGATAATTGAAGTTGTATTAACCCCTTGACTGCATGCATTGATGTTCAGCATGAAATATTACTTTATTTGATGTATCCATTTACTACTATTGCCTTTTCAACCTCTTTTTGCTGGTTTCTGAAAAACATACTTTTGTCGTGTAAACAAAGCTGTTTGAACTATTCCCTGAATCCCAGAAAATGTGTATCCACAAGGCTTTGTTCAAATGTACAGTATCTTGCATCAGTAACCAATGATTCCTTATTGATGTAAGTCAAATAGAGTAAAAGATAAAAAATAAAATAAGACATTGTTTGTGTTAATTGGATACACCAAGAAAATGGCATCCCAAACATCAGCATGTTAGTTAAATTGTTTTAGAAGTTGAACTAAAGTACAAGTTTGAGGTTTAGTTTATTAGGAGGCTAATGTCAAACACTATGCCCTGTTCAGGTGGACATGCTTCAAGCAGACTCTCTCTACGATATAGTGGAGTGCTCTGACATTGACACAGTGAAGTCAAACCTGGAGATTAACAACAGCTCATCAACAGGTAAGAACTACTTAGTAAATACTCAGTGAAAGACACAATCACAGAAAATAACAACTTTCCAAGACACTAAATGTGTTTTTTATCTCTTCAGAGAGGAGCTTTGTGTGTAGCATGCAGACCTCCAAGGCTTACAGGATTCAGAATGGCAGCTGTTGCTCTATACTGGTAAAAGGGAGCTTCCTGCCTTTATCACGGTCCTCTGGTAGCTCCTCTGCAGCCACTGATCAAGGGTTGTTTGTGGCCCTGTGCACACCTACTGTCAACCGCCTGGACACCGCCGACCCAGCCAGGCTTTCTCTGAGCTTCAGTAGTCTTCACAGACCAGATATGACCTTTACCCAGCTTTCAGACAGGTACAGGATGAATATGACTTTAAATGTGGTTTTATTTCCCCTCAGTTTATTGTGCAGATATTTAAGGTTGTTTTTCCTTTCAGTGTTTTTTATTTCCTGGGCTATACGGTGGAGGAGATCTGTGGCCAATCCTGGTACAGTCTTCTGCATCCTGAAGATCTTCTCTTGAGTGCAGACGCTCATAAAAGCTTGAGTAAGTATACAAGCTATATGGAGTGTGACTGTACTGCCCTGCAATGATGTGGTTCAGATGTCAGATGTTTGATTCAATTATTATTTTGTCATTTATTGTGTTTGCATGACAATCGTGTGGTTTTCTTCTCCAGTGCTGGCTCATGAAGATGTTCAGGTAGAGATGGTATTGAGGCTCCAGTGCAAGAATCTCTCATGGACCTGGGTCTACGTTCAAGCTACCAAGGACACAGAGTTCCAGGACATCAACTGCACTAACTACATCATTAGGTATGATGACATTTGCATTTGACCCGATTAGGTTTGCATTAAAGCGGTGGTGTGTGCAGAATGCCGGACCAGCAATTGGTGTGTTGCCATGGCATTTTCTACTTCTTTTACACATATCGTATCACATATAAAGGTCAATCTGACACCTGGTCTGCCATCCTAGAGCAATATTCCTGACCGTTGCCTTTAACACTTGTAATTGTACTCAGTGTAGGTCGCCGTGAGTAAAACGCATGGATAAAACAACGTCTAATTGCAGACACGGTTCCCCTAGAATGTATTTACACAACATAACATCATTCACTTTACACGGTCCATCTTTCAATGTCCTTGCAGTGAAACAGAGGCCAGATTCCTATCACAGAAAATCAACAGCGATGCCGTCCCTCCTTCAGCCAGTAGCTGCGCCCTCGCTCTCCTGACCCAGACCGAAGGGTGCGGCCTCACAAAGCCCTCTAAGAGACAGAGGACACCCAGCAGTCTGGATGAGGAGCCCAGTGCCAAGAGCCGTAGGGGGTGTGAGCTAGACGTATGCCATGTGGAGTGTGGCTCTACCAGCGGTGGCCTCTCGCCGGTCACCGCGGGCAACAGTCTTGGGTTCTTCACACCTCCCTACAGCCCCGCCTCCACCACCTCCCCATGCCAGACGGAGGCGCTGTGCCCTGACTTCCTGGTGGATGTGCCGGGCTACGCCAGCCAGCTGCTCCCCTCCCCTGAACACTCTCCGTCCTACTACCCAGGCCCTGAGGGGGGCTCCCCCCAAGCGAGCACGGGGCCATCTTTTACAGGCGAGGACTTCATCCTGAGCAGCCGCTCCCCACACTCTTCCCTGTCTCCGCCGTATGACTTCCTAGCCTGTGCGGTCGACGCTCGGATGGTTCCCGACCACTCGTGTGTCTCGGATGTGTGTGAGCCCTTGACGGACTGTGTCCTGCATCCTGACAACGTCAGCCTCCTGGAGCCGCCACTAGAGGGCAGCGCGTACCCTGGGCACCACGTTCCCCAAGATCATCTGTCCCTGCTGACCCCCAATGCATCGCCCACATCCCAGCAATCTTTCCACTTCAGCGAGAGGGAGCAGGTGGAAATCAGCATTCTGGCTCAGCAGATCTCCTCCCTGGCCAGCAGCTTTGATGGCTATCACACACTGGGCCCCATCCCACCTCGGCCGGCCCAAGAGACCCTGGGGTCCGCGTTTGCCTGGCCTGGGCCTGCTCCTCTCCACACCCCCTCCCTTAAGCCTGAGATGCTCCTGGATGAGAGTGTGTTGGACTGCATCCTGAAGGAGTTGGTCCCCGGGAAAGGCTCTGTGTCCTACTTCCCATCTGGGAGCAGTGGGATCCATCAGCCAGGCCAGCAAGGCTCAGGCGCCCCTACAGACTCTCTCCCCATAGAGGAGTTCACCCCAGCCGGCATCGCCGTGGATCCCTTCGCTTTAAGCTTGGGCAACCATGAGCAAAACACTGGGTTGCATCAACTCGACCACTACATATTCAGTAGCCGCCAGCAAGGTAACACCGCCTGATTTATCTGAGAATTATCTCCGCTGTCTACTGTATGTGTAAGTTAGTGCCATCAGTTAGCATAATGCTAATACAGTATGTTGCTACCTTCTCTTTCAGATGGACTTGTTGAAGAAAACTTGTACTGAAATAAGTCTATGACTTATTCTCTGTACCACTACCTGTATGGCATATTGTCAATGCAATGTTTCTTAACTGGACTGGAAGGAGATTCAGAGGGGAGATTGGCAGAGTGAAGTGTCTCCCAGGTACAATATTGCTGAATGTAAAGTAGAATCTTAATCAGATTCTGAACTTCAGTGGTTCAAATGTGTTGACTTTAGCAGCATTTGAACTGATATTATCTAGCCATAATTCAATATTTTCACTGACACTGAAATTATTAAAAGGCACATTTGTAAAGTATATATTTTTATGACATTTATCTCATTCAACTATGCAGCACTTTACCTAGGCCCTAGGAATATATAAATGAAAATATTTTATATCTTATAAATAAGCCACAAAATAAATCAGTATTTCCGAGATCATTAAATAAGATGAGTTGTAGCCTACTATGTAATCATTATTTCCAACCAAAATATCTTTCAAATGTATGATTTTACTTGCCTTAAAAAATTTCATACTACAAATCTATGAATAACTTTCCTGTGCCTACAAATGGGTCTTTTTGGTTTATTGGTTTTCTCTTTGTGCCTCTAATATATTCATACTGGTCTAGAGGAACAGAGGTGTGAAAACCATAATCTGACAATGTGATGATTGTTTACCATCTACCTCGACGGTACTGAAGTCCGAAGTTTCTATTTAATTGTACTTATTTATTTTTGAATACACTGATTTGACATTTTCTCTTACAACATATTGTAAAATAGTGCTTGAACTTACTACTGTATAAATACTACTGTATAAATGTGTTGTCCTCTGCTACTCGCATTGATTGTAGATAAAGAGCTTTGTTTCAAATCTCAGTATGTGTCTGAATGTAAAGAGTTATTTCTGCCTTGCGAATAATAAAGGGTAAATGTGCTTTTGCATTCTGAGTCATGTTTGATATCACAATGACACAAAGGAGAATCAGTACTAGACAGCTCCACAAGGGTGTATTGTACATTAGCGCCCTCTATCTAATTCCCATAGTAACAGCCATGTCACAAACACATCAAGCAGACCTTACCTTTCCTCTAGTAGTAAATAATTGAATACAATATTTCATTATGTGTCAGTGTGTACCAGTATGACTGCGTGGCTCTGAGGTGTCAGAGCAGAGCTCTCTCTGGTCCTCGTACGTGTTCGTAGAGCTCTAGCAAAATGTCTGCAGGCTTCTACACTGCTCCATTGATTTTGATATTTTGTGGTCAGCCAAGCACAATGAAAGTGCACCAATTAGACAACGGAGAAAATCCATTATTTCACATTAACTGATGATAATGAATTCAATGGGTTGTTTAGCCCACCAATATACCTGGATGGCTTGGGTTAGACCCAGATGAAACGCCTGGCTGTGATGCATGGCTTGACTGGAAACACAGCCTCTTATGCTGAAACAGTGTGTGTGCAATGCAGTAGTCCCACGCTTGTCCTTTACAGTTGACTCAACCACTAGATGGAGTGATAGCTCCAACAGCTAGCCAATCAGACCATGTTTCCCCTTTCATGTTATCAGGATGCATTCTGTGCAACATTCCCGTGCTTGGAGTATATCAAGACTTAAGCACACCATACAGACTGACATCCGTCAATTCATTCGTTAGCAATTGAGGTGCACTCATCTAATCCACAGAGAGCTAATTAGACACAGCTTCTGTTGAAAGGAACAATGCTAAATCCAGGTCCCAGTCTCTGAGGTTAGTCTGAAGCTCTGTTCTGCAGGGTCTCGCTGTACTTTGCCATGTCACAAATGATAACTCCCGCACGGGAAAGTCAAGGTCTACTTTCACACCACTCTGTGAGTGTTGTGAGTTCACCCGTGTCACATTCAACCAGGACAAGATCAGATCAGATCAGATCAGAAATACTTTATTAATCCCCTAAGGGAAATTCTGTGTCACAATTACTCAGCTTGTATGTCAAGACATAATAGAACAAACTACGATAATTAATGATACAAT
>JAODUK010029311.1:0-23322 GCA_027564635.1 Typhlichthys eigenmanni
AATTAATATCTTTTTTGATACTAATTAATAGCTGTCAGATTGGTTTGATGACATTAACCGCAGTGTTATACTCTCTGCTGTGTACTGATTCTCGGCAGTAAGTCGGGTGGGGGTTGGTCTTCGCCAGAGCTGCGCTTTATCACCAATCCTGTTTGTGATATTCATGGTCAGGATATCAAGGCATAGTCGTGGTGGGGAGGGGTTGCAGTTCGGTGACCTGAGGATCTCATCGCTGCTTTTTGCAGATGATGTGGTCCTGATGGCATCATCGGCCTGTGACCTCCAGCACTCAGTGGATCGGTTCGCAGCCAAGTGTGAAGCGGCTCGAATGAGGATTAGCACTGCAAAATCTGAGGCCATGGTTCTCAGCAGGAAGCTGATTGAGTGCCTACTCCGGGTAGGGAATGAGTCCTTACCCCAAGTGAAGGGGAGTTCAAGTACCTCTGGGTCTTGTTCGCGAGTGAGGGGACATTGGAGCGGGAGATTGTCCAGAGAATAGGAGCAGCGGGAGCGGTATTGCAATCACTTTACCGCACCGAGACTAAAAGAGACAAGCGGCCGAAATTGGTTTTCTCAGAAGGGTGGCTGGCATTTTCCTTAGAGATGGGGTGAGAAGCTCAGCTATCCATGAGGAACTCTGAGTAGAGCCGCTGCTCCTTTGTGTCGAAAGGAGCCAATTGAGGTGGTACGGTCATCTAGTAAGGATGCTCCTTGGGTGCCTCCCTTGGGAGGTGTTCTAAGCACGTCCGGCAGGGAGGAGGCCTCGGGGAAGACCCAGGACTAGGTAGAGAGATTATATCTCCACACTGGCCTGGGAACGCCTCGGGATCCCCCAGACAGAGCTGGCTAATGTGGCTCGGGAAATGGAAGTTTAGGGTCCCTTGCTGGAGCTGCTGCCCCTGCGACCCGACTCTGGATAAGCGGGAGAAAATGGATGGCTAGCCCATCGAATATGACGTCTGATCTAGGGTGTGTGTGCCATCAAAGCACAAATTCCCCCAGCCCCGTATTAACCGGTTGTAGCCTTTGGGAGTGTATGTATTTACGACACTCTGACGATACGCTTTACAGCACTTTACTACAGTTTAGTAAAGTGCTGTACTTAGTCTGGGAAGCTCACCATGCAGCGCACACACACTCGAGTGATTCTTTTGGGACATGTCTGTATTTCGTGTGGAGAAAAACATTTAATATGTTGTCTCCTAACCTTTTGGGTTGTTGAACCGAAAAAGGCCTACTGTGCCATCACTTCTTTCTGTCTACATGCTACCTAAATCAAGACGGTGTAGGCTACGCGTGGCGCGCCATAGGCTTTTGATCTTGCGCTATTTAATATGCTTTTAATTCATTCATCAATTAATCTTTAAAATTAAATTTTCCAGCTGATATTTTTGCCAAACATCTGCCGGACAAAGTTACACGTGATCGCCTACGTACAGTCAACACCAGTACTAAACTGGTAGAGAGCCTTTGCTGTTGCACAATTGTCTCACAACGGACTGAGATCACGTTGCCTAAATGCCCCCGAATCACGCAACCATTTAAAACAAAAAAATGGCAATATCGCAGACCGCAGTATTGGGCCAACCTAAATCACTGTATGTACATTTTCTTCACTGCAACAGCCCTAACGTGCACATAATTCTTTGTTCTGATCATAGCATGTTTGTGTTTTTGTCACACATGTACATCCATAATCAGTGACTTATGCGCTGGGCATCTGTGACAGAATGGCATGAAAAAAAGGTCCACGCTAGGGCTGCACAATGAATCGCATTTCAATAGAAACCAACATTTGGCCTTGTGCAATAATGTAACCGCAAAAGCATGCAATTATTTATAAATACTCTTCACGCACTGCGCACAGTCAACCTGCTTTAAGTGTTAAGTGTAGGGCTGGGTATTGTTTTGGTTTTATATGATTCCGGGTCCAAATCGATACTTTTAAATAGGTTCCGGTTCCTAAACATTGCATGAACCGGTTCTTAGTAATTTGTTCATTGCTGTTCATTATTATTCAAATTATTGTGATTCACAGTAATTTGTTGACTGTTCCTAAGCCGCCAGCGCTTGTCACTCATCATAGTAATTTGTTGACGGTCCCATAGCTGCCAGCGCTGGCATTTGTCATGTTTACACTTTTACAAGGTAACGTCCGTTTAACATGACTTGTTGATAACAATAAGTCATGTAACTTTGTCTTTGAGAATAGCTTAGCCTTCAGATAAACAATAATTGGCCTATGCAAACTGATTTGCTCTGCGCGTAAAAAAAAAAAACGATATTGAAACTCAATGTGTGAATGTCGAGTACTTCTTCCTCTGTCACTAAATAGAATTGATAACTACGCAGACGTGCGTTATCTGTAGATAGTTTACCTTGACAGCATATACAGTAGATACAATCTCTAGATTAAAAGAAGTGAACGTCTTTTGCGTCACAAACATGCTGGCGCACCAGCATACATTACAGGTAAACATATAGGCATATGATTGGTAACACCGCTATAATTAGAAAGACAGGGCAGTTGATAGGTGCATCTGTTTTAAACCTTTTGCTTTAGGCATTTTAAGCATGTTTAACGCAGCTAACATTAGCCTACCTCATGTCATAATGTGCGATGAGTGATGATCTTGCGTCCGTTTCGTAGCGCCAAAGGGAAAATATATAAATCGCCATGACCGCTCTACACTCTAACAAGGGTTCGTTTCAGTAAAGGTTCCAGTGAACCAATCCAAGAAAATACTTATCTGGTCTCATTTTTCGCCACGCTGTTCCTCCTTATTGTTAAATGTTCTGACAAAATGCTTTCTGTTTACAACTGCACGTGCATGCCAAGTGTAGGCTTCGCGACACTTCGCTATGTGAAAACTCTACATGTCCACACTTGGGCAGATTCAGCTGCTGTTTGTTGAAAATCATTGAAAAATAACCTATTATTGTTTCTAGCAGGCAGTGGCCTTAATTTCACACAGCGATCGTAAATGTAAATCATTGGACTGACGTTTTTGAGTAAAGAATCTGTTGAAATTATCATGCACACACCCCGTCCCCCGTCCCCACACCAGTGATCTGTGAACGCAAGTTCATATGCGATGATCAAACGAGGAAGTCAGTTATCTTTGCTAAACACGATATGCAGAACCAAAGTAGCCTAGTGTAGTTTTTAGGCAATTTGTCTATTAGACACCTTGGAAAAAATGTGATGAAAGGCATGGGGTTCCCATTTCAAGTGTTATTAGAAAGCCAGCCCCTACTTGCAGGGTCTCCATAGCCTGGGAACTGACCGAGGGTCAGATAGTGTGGCGGTTTCTTCTCTATCTCTGTTTGGAATCTGAAATCTGATCTCAGTGCTGCAGTGAAAGGTAACTTCCCTAGTTTTAGAGAATGGAAAGATGGTGAGATTCACGAGATGTTAAAAAGGAGTGAGAGAAATGGTATATGGCCTAGACGTCTGTAGTCCAATGGATACAGAGAAGTATTGTCTGCCCTGAGTCACCATGGCAACTGCCTTAGTATAGGCCAGGGCTACCTTGTGAGTTAATATGACGATGTGGTGTGGGTGGAGCCACAGTCCACAACACAGGAGCAGGTCAGCAGTCTGGGACCACATTGTGTTGGCTAGTTGCTCAACGTATATCAGATATTACATTAAAGGCAGTGTCTGTCATTCTTGGGGACGCTTGCTGAATTCACACTGAAATTAAATCATATAGCCTCTCCCTTCAATGCAGGGCTCCACGCTAACTTTTTCCACTAATAGCACTGGTGTTCCTTACTGAAAATGTTAGGAACACCAGCACAAAATTAAGGCGCACCTCTAATCAAGCATGCAACGCAGTTGTATAGGTTCTCTGTGGTGACTGCTTTATAGTGTTATCACACCCCGTATAGCTCTATTTACACCCCCCTGTCGAGGACACATTGACACAAGAGTAAGTAGGACACAGCCTTTATCTGTCACTCATACTCATTTAGGTTGGCGGATTAGAAATCTAATCTAAGATCCATTGGCATCTCATTGAATAGCCCCTGTGATACTTGGGATGTTGTTGAGAACACCTTAGTTTAATCATAGGTTTACCTGTGGTTGGTCGATGTTTTTATGTGACAAAATGTTAACAGAGTATACTGTAAACATTGCACTTTCAGATGCCCAAGCAAGCCACATGCATGTCTGAATATAGCATGTGATGCTAATATAGGTTGTGAGCAACACACGCTCACTTTTCTTATGTTTTTAATGTTTTAAATTTCCAATTTTACACTGTGGGAGTTTGGGACATAGTTATTTATAATATTCCAGGCAGCTCTGTTTAACTAACTAAAACCTCTTGAAGAATCCAAATATGTTTCCTTCTGATATTGCAATGTCTAGCCTTTTATTAAAGAACTAGACTACAATGGAATATATGTAGACACGAATAAGCATGTTTATGTGCTTTAGAACTGCTGGAGCTCTCCTAATGTCATTTGTGGAGTGAGCAGCCAGAGTTCGTCAACAGGAAGTAGCCTAAACATCGCAGGTCACTTCCCATCCTCCCCGCTCTCATTGCAGACCGTCAGCCTCTTGTGACATCCTGACTTACCGGCTTTAATGCCAGAGAATGGCCATAGACGGGCAGTCTCCTGCGAGCCTGTTCCTGCTAAATATAGCTCCTCTGCCGGCATGTCAACAATAATAAACCCACTGCCTGCAATATACCCCCCCCCCCCGATCTTTAAAATTGCTGGTCTTTGTCTCTGCTTTTACACCTTTGTCATTGTGTACTGTCTCTCTCTCTCTTTCTCTCTCTACACGTGTTATGCAGAAAACCAGGGCATAATTTACTTCCTCCTTGTGTTCTTATAGTGGGGATGACATTGCAGGTGTAGATCTGTCAATAAACCTTAGTGCCTGGGTCAGAAGCTGTCTTTAATGCCACCATAAAGCAATATTGGCCATTTCCTGTCAAGTGGATGTCATGGCAGTTGACTTAATTCAGATGCGTATAGGAATGAATGATTTCAATAGTATAAAGCCATGTCAGTGTTATTTTTATTGCTCGTTAACATCCTATCTTTTATTTTTTTAAATAGTTTACCAGTAATTATGTGGCCCTCTCACTAACACACTCAAACTCATTAATTATTTTCTAATTGAGCTGTAGTGAGATGTGTAATGGTTAAGAAGGATATCTGGAAAGCTCTGCAGCTGTGCTGGAAAAGAAGGGAAGATGGAGAAGTGGACAAATTTGTAATTGTTTTGAGTGATGTTGACAGCACTATGAACTAGCCTCTGGCTGTCATAAACAGGTGGCTTGTATTTCACAAACACTTTTTAATTTGATGCATAACAATGTATGCATATTTTATTGAAATTAAAATATACAAGGCTTGAAACATCACTGCTAAATAAAAACATTTAACTGGTGCTTAATGATGTGTGGCTCTATTTGTTCCAATCCAGTGCCAATCCTAGTGGACAATGTGATGTTTGTGGCATTCTTACCCATTTCTTTCAAAAATCGTAAACCTTGTGGGCCACCTCAGAGTGGTTGCAGTCTCCACGTTGATACCATAGAACTATGTAGTTGATATCCACCGGTGTAATTGATATTCGTGAGTCATAACCTAGTAACATTTGTCCCACCTTTTGTCCACTCCCCAGGTAATTTGGTGACGTGTGTTGAGGCTGCTAGGTGGAGGTGTGGCAGACAGCGCCACCCAGGCATAAGGAGTGGGACTACAGACATTTCTTTCTTCTTTTATTTTTTTACAATTGGCTTCCTGAAGTCAGTGCTGTTGCCAGATGGATATCACACTCTGAGAGGCTGACAACGCAGGAGCTACCCAGACCAGGAGAGGCTCACCAGAGCAGGAAAGGAAGGTCTTGTTTGGCAGGAAAGGAGAAGGACGTCAGGATGTCATCCAACCGAACGCAGAACCCCCACGGACTGAAACAGATCGGGCTGGACCAGATCTGGGATGACCTTCGGGCTGGCATCCAGCAGGTCTACACGCGCCAAAGCATGGCCAAGGCCCGCTACATGGAACTGTACACGTATCCAACACTTGTTGTTGTGACCACAGCGTTCTATGCTTTTACATGATTTCCACATTGAATTCCATGCACACGTATAGCTACTGTACACACTTCTGGGGCAATAATGTTAATGTGTGACGCATAATGTTAATATGTTTCGGAGATTTGCTGTTCATTTACCCTACAAGTTTTAATGTTAACAGTTCAACGATTGCCCTACAGGTCAAGACTCACATGTAGAGAGGAAAAACTATTTTTAGCAGCTCATCACTAGCGGTTTTGTTTTTTGCTGCTATCACTAGCAGGCTTATAACACCTGCTAATAAACCCGATAATAATGGCATGAAATGTAAAACTACAACCCCATTCAGTATTTACTTTGGACTGCTTGCTCTTTTTCTTGCTTTAAGCATCTGCCCACATCAGATAAAACCAGTATAAAGTCTGTTCCAGTTTCACCTCCCAAGATTTTTTAAAGCAGTATTTCCATGCATATTAAAGGTATAGTCTGATTGTAAGATAATACACTTTTTATAAAATTCACCAAATATCACCTTGCGTTCCTCTAGCTTACCGCTCTGTGCGTGCTGACAAAATAATATACTTCTACACAGCCCTGGCTCTGTAAACAGGGACACAGTGGCGAACACTGCTCACAACAACAATGCCATAGGCTTCGCAGTGCATTTTCAGAGCTTCTGAGGGAGTTAGTTTTGATAGTGCTCGAAGTTAGCAAGCGTTCTCAAAAATGACAGACCCTGCCTTTGTAAATTCAGTTAATTCAGCGTGAAGTTTGCATTGCTCTCATCAGTGGTCACTCATGCATGACCTCCAGCTACATTATGAGGTTTCTGTAGGCATGTCATTTTAAAGGAGGTTTAACTGCTTTTAACAGATGTTTAATTAATAGATCACTCAAAACCAGATGAGTTTTATTAGCTCCTTTTTTATGTTTTATGCTGTTAGTTTATTTTGCCTACCTATATTTAGTCTCACGTGAAGAACCTGCGTAAGGGCTGTGCTTGAGGAATAACCCATGTGCCATATCGCCCTCAATGCCTAGCAATCTGCCTTAACCGCCACATTCAGACATGTCTATAATTATTGTACCAGTGTGCACCAGTCCAGCCAGGGCAGGGGGTCTGTTCCCCCTGCCAAACCCTCCAAAAAGACCACCACTCCCGGCGGAGCTCAGTTTGTCGGCCTGGAGCTTTACAAGAGGCTCAAAGAGTTCCTGAAGAACTACCTGACCGGCCTGCTTAAGGTGAGCCTGCATCTGTGACGACAGGACAATCCAGCACTAGAGTTGTATGTACAGAATCATAACTGCCACTGAATCAGGCACTCTCATATGCATTTCTGGTTTGGATGTAGAAAGAACAATTTATCTTGATAAATTAATGGAAAGGAAGCACATTTTGAGACTTAAACAGCAGTGAATACTGTATCGGGTTATACCGCTTTTCAGTCAATGCTTGATATTCCTGTTTGCCAAATTACCATACAACAGCCCCTATATTTCTCTGTACAAATACATATTCCTAGCATATTTTCTGTAAACTGTACATGTTTTAACGTAAAGGCTTGTATGGCCACCGTTTAATAGTGATGCTTTTGAAGCTGCCTCTTTCCCAGCAAAACTTTGGCAGGGGTGATGCTGTTCCTACTGCATTAAGGCTGCACATTAAATAGTTGTTGTCGCCTTCATCTCAGGACGGTGAAGACCTGATGGACGAGTGTGTGTTAAAGTTCTACACCCAGCAGTGGGAGGATTACCGCTTCTCCAGCAAGGTTCTGAACGGTATCTGTGCCTACCTCAACCGCCACTGGGTCAGACGGGAGTGTGACGAGGGCCGCAAAGGCATCTACGAGATCTACTCGGTAACAGAGCATCCCACATGCAGCAGTAGAGAACGCAGCCTAGTTTTGACAAAAGATAGAGATGCAATGCGTTGTCTTGACTCACCTCGTGTAATTACGGTGGCAAACATTTCCTAAAGCCCCAGACTCATGCTGCGATTTGCTTGTCACCCGTTACTTTGTAGCTGAAAATTGGTTGCTTGTTTACGTTCCAGGCTTTGGTTGTCTAGGTAACCCTCTTGTATATTTGCTACCTGAAATGATGCAATCATGTTAATCAATTAAATGTTTAGCTTCCATTGGTTGTTGCCTGAAATGGATCGGCTGTAGTTGAGATTAGTTTCTCAGTACCAGCCCACTTTGCTTCGCAGACTGTTATTTCGGCCATCGTCGCCTCAAGTCACTGGATCTCATTGGCGTTCCATTGTTTCTCATAGCTGCATATATGCTACTCTCTTCCAGTGTGTTTGGGCTGTAGATTTACCATTTGCCAGGCTCTCTTTAAGTTTGTTTGACTAGACTGCTTTTCTTCTTTTCTCTTAGCTGGCGTTGGTTACCTGGAGGGAATGTCTGTTCAGACCTCTTAACAAACAGGTGGGCTTGCCTCGTCACCTCGCAGTAATCCAACTTTAACTGAACCCTAGCACTGGATTATGGTGATTGAAACACAACACACTGATGAAAAAACGGTAGTATTGGGTGTTCTGTTAAAATAGTTCTCAGCTCATTCTGTTTTTTATTTTTAAATATTATTTATTTGTTTTGCCACACATTATCCATGGATTATTCTATGTCTGCAATGTCATGGAATCTTTCTAGGAGGCAACAATATATTGGGGAGCAAAGCTGTTTCTCACTGCTGTATTAATGGTTCTGAACTCATTCAGGTAACAAACGCCGTCCTCAAGCTAATAGAGAGGGAGAGGAATGGAGAGACCATCAACACCAGACTCATTAGTGGTGTGGTCCAATCCTACGGTATGTTCACCACAAACCCTGTCACTGCAGAATGCTAAACTGTCTGTTTGTTACCCAATAGAACATGGGATTATAATGTCCTGTATGTAGTTGTCTGCTACTGTTTTGAACAGATCATCCTGTTACGTAGCCTATTAAATTGAGAGATACATTTTTTAATTCACACATTTATTTTTGCGTTTTCATCATTGTTCATGAAAAAGTATGATCGAGCATTGCTGTCACGGACGAGCACTCGAGTACCCGTGCCCATCCCTACACTAGAAAACTTTGGGTTTGTCAAATCATCAAGCCTAGTTGGGTGTAATTATATCAGTGGTCACGTTATTCTAATATATCATACTGTAGATCCAAAACAAATGTCTTGAATGATTCACACAGATAATTGTTAGCTTTAATAATACATGAATGCACAATTGTCATGGATGAGAGTTGATGGGGTCTCCTCTGGTCCCTCCTGTAGTGGAGCTGGGTCTGAACGAAGAGGATGCCTTCGCCAAGGGTCCCACGCTCTCCGTGTACAAAGAGTATTTTGAGTGCCAGTTCCTCACGGACACAGAGCGCTTCTACACGCGGGAGAGCACAGAGTTCCTGCAGCAGAACCCTGTCACAGAGTACATGAAGAAGGTACGCCATTGTCTTAGTGTGCCGGCTAGCTCAAGTATTGAAGGAGAAGGCTGCTGATAACGCCGTCTTAAACATAAATCAAAACCAGCAATTAATTTGTGCTACCAACAGCCGTATTTCATAAGAACAAGGCCAACAAGTGTAAAATGGAAACATTTACTTGTCATTGTCAAAAATAAAACAATGAATTTGATATTGTGATTTATATTAATTACAATATCTATTATATTATTACTTATACTTTTATTTTACACAGAATCACATTCAAATTTGCAAACCTTGAGGTGTTCTCTAGGATGGTAGCTTAAACATATAGTTGCTGTTCTTCAGAAGAATATCAGATATTTTTCGATAAGGCTTTATTTCATGCCCACCACCTTCTAACGTGTGTGTTTGTGTGTGTGTGACGTCCAGGCAGAGGCACGTCTGCTGGAAGAACAGAGGCGTGTCCAGGTGTATCTCCATGAGTCCACGCAGGACGAACTGGCCAGGAAGTGTGAGCAGGTCCTCATCGAGAAGCACCTGGAGATCTTCCACACAGAGTTCCAGAACCTTCTGGACGCGGACAAGAATGAGGGTACGACATAATTGTGTTGGTTTGGTTTTAAATCAATGAGAATCTTGATATAAATCTCCTCTCTGACAACAGACGTTTTTGGCTGTAGTTAAGTTTAGATTTGTGTTGTTGAAACAGCGGTTGTTGCCATAGTAACATGCATCCTGTACTGTCCAGGGAAGAGAGACTCTAATTAGCACACCTAACATCTTAAACGTCAAATTAAAACAGTTTATTAGATTTTCAATGCCAATGTACAGGTATATGTACAGAGCTATTTGTATTTCCTGTATTACCATCTTTGCTAAACAACAACTGGACAACGGCTTCTCTACATTAGTATTCATTAACCTGTTCTCCTCTCAGACCTGGGTCGCATGTACAACCTGGTTTCGCGAATCACAGATGGCCTGGGCGAGCTGAAGAAGCTTCTAGAAACCCACATCCACAATCAAGGCCTGGCTGCCATTGAGAAGTGTGGAGAGGCTGCTCTCAACGTACGCGCTGCTTCACACTGTGAACCCAGTCGTGTGTAGCGATGCTAAAGAACAAACGTCCTTTCTATCCTGCTGTATTTGTGGCCTTGTTGTGGTTTCTATGTAATTATTTTTGTTTCTCTTTAGTCCCTTGTTTGAAAGCGTTCTCCCTTTCCCTCCCAGGACCCCAAGGTGTATGTTCAGACCACGCTGGACGTCCATAAGAAATACAACGCCCTCGTCATGTCCGCCTTCAACAACGACGCTGGCTTCGTGGCCGCACTCGACAAGGTGAGAGCCTAGAATGGATCTCCTGGGTATAGAAGGGAAGGCTTCTAAGTGGAGGATATGCGTTTTGCAGAAGCCCGGTTCTCTCACTGCATAAGGCTGATATCCAGAGTGGAGTGTGTTGGTAGTAGAGAGGATAAGCGAGAGATGTTTTACAAGCCATTTAGCGTTGAGGTAATGATAACCCAACGCTTGTGTTTTTGCCGTAATGCCATACATTGATTAATCATTACCTCCATGTAGCTGCACTGTAGACTATTAGATTGCTGCAGCCCTGTGTAGACTGAGAATGGCAGAGGACGCTGTAGGGGCGGCTGTAGGAGTTGTCCTGTGGTGTGATCCCGCCGTGCCTCTCCACAGGCTTGCGGACGCTTCATCAACAACAATGCCGTCACGAAGATGGCCCAGTCATCCAGCAAATCTCCCGAGCTGCTGGCCAGATACTGCGACTCACTGCTGAAAAAGAGGTGGGCCGCGTGTTTACTGCTAACTGCGGTGGTAGTTGAGAAGTTAATAATTGGAGCAGCGTTCCTTTGTAAAAGTGGAAGTGGTCATACGGGCTGCTTCTGCTTCTAGCTTTTAGAGGCGCGGTAAGTGAAACCACTTGCTATTAAGTGCCAGCATGATGCAGGGGATGATGTCTGGGCATTATCTATGCACTTCGGCTATTAGCTCACCTCTTGCTGGTTGGACAATGTGGGTTAGCAGTCAAGCCACGAGCCCCAGGTGCTGTGAACCTTGTGATCATGATAATACTCCATCAATAACATGCTGATGTCTTCCAGCTCCAAAAACCCAGAGGAGGCTGAGCTTGAGGACACACTCAACCAAGTGGTATGCTCACCTGCCCTCTGTAAATGTATGGCAGTTCCAGATTCACTGAAGGTGGTGATAATTGTGGTGTTTGTGCTTGTGTACGTGTGTGCGCGCGCTGTGCGTGTGTGTCCAGATGGTCGTGTTCAAGTACATCGAGGACAAAGATGTCTTCCAGAAGTTCTACGCCAAAATGCTCGCCAAGCGCCTGGTGCACCAGAATAGCGCCAGCGACGACGCAGAGGCCAGCATGATCTCTAAACTCAAGGTACGGAGGCACGTACTGTATTTAGGACATGACAGAACGTACCTCTTATCTCATATCATGTCCAATAACTGTAGTCCTCTAGGATGACCCGTTTGATCTTTTTTCTCTATTAAAAAAAAATCCTTTAGTCTCCTCGCGTGTATATATCTGCTCTTAGAGTAGTATGCACTTTGTTTGTATTTAGGCATCTACCAATTATTTCTGGGGATTGAATAGCCGACTGGTAATTCAGTTACAACATGCATCATATGTATTGGTACCTGCTATATATTGCACATGCAGGGCTCCAGACTGCAGCCAATCAGTCGCAGTCTGCGACTATTTTTTTTTTAAAGTGTGAGAGTGACTACATTTGATAACTAATCGCGCCAGTGCGAATTGTGGGCCGCCGCTTCACAACTGCAGTTTTAAGCGGCGCTGTCCGCTCCACAACCGCACTCAAACGAACCATTTCAAATGAACGGTCCTCCCCCTCCACAACAGAGCCAAGTAGCCTACATCATGTTCTCCTCAGAGTCAGGCAGGCAGAGGATTACGACCCTGACTAACTAGGATAAAGGTAGATGTAACAAGCCAACTTTAAATTAGATCGATGTTACAGTTTAAACATGAGCAATGTTCTCCATTGATGCTCATGGCTATCAAAATTTAGAGGAGTTTATTGTCTAATACTTTAATTTTGCAGATACTGTACTGGTTTAGCTTGGTTCTGTGAATAAAACCATGTTAATTTGTTCCCTTCATCCTTTGTTCAAATGTTTTTAACTGTAAAGCACGTTAAGTTGCACATTGTGTATAAAAGGTGCTATACAAAAAAATATATTTTTTATTATTATATAATGCAGATTAAGATCATTACTTCTGTTCTTTCACCCAAAATAATTTTATTTAAACAAGTAGCATAATATTTATTTGGTCCAACTCCAAAATGCCGTAGTGTATCTCATACAGAGCACTGTAACAGTGTTTAAACTAGTGTTTTTAATGTCCTCCTCTCCCTATTGGGATTCACTGTACTCTACGGTAATTGGCCAGTCTCAGGCTTTATATTTTTCTGTTTTTTTTGGGGGGGGGGGGGGTTTCCTCAAACTCTGCTGTGTTACCTGTATTAAATGTGGGATTGAGAGGCCCTATTGACTTAAAGCTCCTAATCAAACATGATTCTTTGTGTCTGCAGCAAGCGTGTGGCTTTGAATACACGTCCAAACTGCAGCGCATGTTCCAGGACATTGGAGTCAGCAAAGACCTGAACGAACAGTTCAAGAAGCACCTGAGCAACTCTGAACCTCTGGACTGTAAGAACCAGAACGCTCACACGTAAACAGTGTGTTCATTGACAAGCACACACAATCGATGTTTGGCATCTTGGAGCGATGGGAGAATCGTCATTGGAGTGAGTTGTTTCAACACATTCCCTTAACTGTGTGTTTGCAGTGGACTTCAGCATCCAGGTTTTGAGCTCTGGGTCGTGGCCGTTCCAGCAATCCTGTACCTTCGCTCTGCCCTCTGAGGTGATGCATGCATGCACGCGCGCACACACACACGCGCACACACAGCAGAGCACATGTGCTATAACCTAATGAGCTATTTTTAGCCCATAATGTAGAACACCTCATGGTTCTGGTGATGTATTCAGAAATTCAGATTGTCTCTGTATTATAGTGTATATTTGCATTTCTTTTTGGATGTTTATTTTAATGATTGTGTATTCTGCCCTATAGTTCTTTAGCGAAGACACATTACTTTTACTGTTAGCGGCAATAAGTCACATTTTTTTAACCGTATCAATATAAATGTTCTAATAATATGGCCATAAATAATACTACTGACTTTTATAGCCTTTGACATCCTCATACAGTAGTAGCTGTTGTGGTCTGTGCCAGGGCAGTAGAGTCCTTACCACTCCATGTCCTCTGTGCACCTCTCCCTGTGTAGCTGGAGAGGAGCTACCAGCGCTTTACAGCCTTCTACGGCAGCAGACACAGTGGCAGGAAGCTCACGTGGCTGTATCACCTGTCTAAAGGAGAGCTGGTCACCAACTGCTTCAAGAACAGGTAACACTATCATATACTTGCCCCAGCTAGCGCAGGTAGGAACTAGAGCTGGCCCCAAATACTTGACTATTCTGATATTCATTCATTAAGTATGCATTCTATTTTCATTATTGGCGTGTTTTGCTAAAAGCACCAGCATCCATTTCACTTTAAACAAAATCAACTGCAATTGGCTCTGTGTGTAAAAAGAGGGCGGGTCTGATCCTTAGACTCACACATTCATTGGCTGTATGTCACAGAGTACAGCTCTGATTGGATCAATTCAGGGGTCAGTCAAAGGCGGCCATTTTGAGAGCGCTATTTGTGTTTTAATTGATCTATTGTGAATGGAAGGTTACATCTGCCGGATAATATGAAATTATGGAACATTAGTCCTGTTCAGTTTTTATTTATTTAGTAATGTGTTTTGGACTAAATATACGGTTATGTTAGTGGTTTGACAAGTGTGTTGATTGCTGTTGGCGATTGTCTTGAAATGGTTCATATCAATGGAATCACAATAACCTTAGCATTGTAAAAATTTGCATAATGAACTATACGATACACTCAAACACAGTAGCCGTGCATATCTTGAAAGCCTGCAAAAGGACCCGACAGGCCGCTTGGATTTCAACAGATACACGTGTGTCACATCATGTCTCCCGCCCCCGAAGCTTCGGGTATTCACTATGAACTACTACCACAGCTTTGAAACACCTCTGTAGTGTGGTCTGACCTAGTTATGTGTGGCGTGGAGCGGTAGTGCCAATGCACCTTGTGAATGCGGACAGCATTGCGTGAGTGAGTGACTGTCTGTGTTGTCCTCCAGGTACACTCTCCAGGCCTCCACCTTCCAGATGGCCATCCTACTGCAGTACAACACAGAGGATGTGTACACAGTGCAGCAGCTGACAGACAGCACCCAGATCAAGACGGTAGGGGCAGCTCACACATAGATAAGACACGTTATGTGGCCCGCTCTGTCTGTCTGTCTGTCGTCTGAAGGCTCTGCTGTTGAGGATGCACACTGCTGCACTTGACTAATGTTCTTCTGCTCAGTGACTAAAATGTAAATGGTTTACGAAGATGTAGGCTTACTGTATCAACGTTATGGTTGGGCATCGTTTGGGTTTTTTACGATTCCTGTTCCAAATTGATAAAACGGTTCCGGTTCCTTAACAGTGCCTGAACCGGTTCTTTGTCATGTTTTCATTGCTGTTCATTATTGTTCAAATTATTATGATTCAGAGTAATTTGTTGACTGTTCCTAAGCCGCCAGCACTCTTCCTCATCATAGTAATTTGTGGACGGTCCCTTAGCCGCCAGCGCTGGAATTTGTTTACACTTTTACAAGGGAACGACCGTTTAACATGACTTACTGATAACAATAAGCTATGTAACTTTATAAAGTCTTTGGAGATGAACTTGAACTATAGTTGTCTTATGAAAACAGATTTGCTCTGCGTGTTTTTATTTGAAAAGATATTGACACTCAATGTGTGAATGTCGAGTAACCTGACATCTTCCTCTTGAACAACCCCGCAGACGTGCGTCATCTGTGTGTCAACCGGATAGGTGCATCTGTTTTGAACCTTTTGCTTTAGGCATTTTAAGCATGTTTAACGCAGCTAACAGTAGCCTACCTCATGTCATAATGTGTGATGAGTGATGATCTTGCGTCCGTTTCGGAGCACCAAACGGAAAGCATATAAATCGGCATGACCGCTCTACACTCAAAGGTTCCTTTCAGTAAAGATTCCAGTAATCCAGTGAAAGAAAACATATCTGGTCTTATTTTATTTTTCGCCATGCCCAGTGTACCTGCCACGCGACGCGTGTAACTGTCAGATAATTATAAGGAGCTAAAACACACATTTTAGTTTTTAACCCGTTTTAATTAAAATACAATTAAAATTTAAAAAAAATATATTTCCTAATAGTTTTTCATCATATGTTCTCATTTCAGGACATTCTAGTTCAGGTCTTGCAGATCCTGTTGAAGTCCAAGCTACTGGTGAGATCACATGAATAAAATGCCTCTCCTGTCTGCTTGGAGACAGATGAACACTGATGCTTTCAGTGTGGCTCTTTTCTCGGTGCTGTTGTTGTCAATGGTATTTAATACCCGTGGTCCTTTTTTGTCCGTCAGGTGTTGGAGGATGAGAATGCCAATGTCGATGAGGTGGACTTCAAACCAGACACTCTCATTAAGCTCTTCCTTGGATATAAAAAGTGAGCATGGTCTTCCACTGCCCTCAACATCACCGTAATATTTCCTCTGGCAAGATGTTTTTAATATCGTAACATTTAATACCAAACATGGCACCTACAATTAACATCTGGTGAACTAATTAAGACCTCAGGTAATGGTTTTGCAACTTTAAGGTAATGCTAACCTTGCTGTAGCCAATGAGAACAGAGCAGGCCTGCACTGCGACGTCATGTCTTAATGGTGCCCTGTGTTCACAGTAAGAAGCTGCGAGTCAACATCAACGTTCCTATGAAGACGGAGCAGAAACAGGAGCAAGAGACCACTCACAAGAACATAGAGGAGGACCGCAAGCTCCTTATACAGGTATGACGCTCGCTTCTGTACAATTTAACAATAAACGCTCTGTAAAATGTATTCTACACAAAGAAGTCACTTTCCCTGGTGTTGTTGATCATATGCAGATGATCTTGTGTGTGTGTGTGTGTGTGTGTAGGCTGCTATTGTGAGGATAATGAAGATGAGGAAGGTTCTTAAACACCAGCAGCTCCTTGCTGAAGTCCTCAACCAGCTGTCTTCTCGCTTTAAACCCAGAGTCCCTGTCATAAAGGTAAACACTATACATCTTTCTCTGTCATCTTAGCATCATGCTGTCTCACTGGTCTTTACTGCTAAAAAGACTTGAATATTATATTCCACTCAATAGTGGATGAAGTGGACATAACATGACATTTCAAAATGCTAAATATCACTTTGTGATCTAACAGTAGCAGGACAGATTTTTGTTCATCGCCTACTACCTGTCTTTGTCTCCCTCTGGTGGCCAGAAATGCATTGATATCCTGATTGAGAAGGAGTACTTGGAAAGAGTAGACGGCGAGAAGGACACATACAGCTACCTAGCCTAAGCATCGCTTCCACGCTCTGCCCTCTTTTTCCTTTAATTTTTAATGTCTAATTAATAAAAGTGTGGATACATCTGACTGGCCGACATGTGATTACAACGGGACACCTGCCAATAGGAAACGACAGCCACACGCAAGGCTCTGAGAGTTTTATCACCGTCATAGGACCGCCAACAGTGTGGACGCTGACCTTTTGGACAACGCGATTAGGAAGTCCCTCGCTCATTTGCGTCAAGACTCAATATCCCAGGCGCACCCTCTCATATTCATAATGTATATATGAAACTGAGACTTCTTTACGAAGAGCCAGCGTGAAGATTTAGACCAGTCGGTCAGAGGAGGCACACACACACCAGGGTTACTGCATGCTACTGCCTACCTGCATCGAGATTACAGCTGAACAGCCCACTGGGACATAACACCGCCGACCCAGCCCTTTCACCCCTCCTAAGTTATGTACACAACGGAGACCATTAACTAGTTCATTGTCCCAGGTGCACACCCCTGTTGTGAGGGTGTTGAGACCAGTTGGGCTTATGTGTGCGTCACCTGTACCATTACTGCAAGGTTGACATTTGTATAGTGTTTCATTTTCTAAATGTGTGTTAAATAAAAGATTTCTCTAATGGCTGTTTATGTTGAGACTTTATGTTGGGAACTCAGAGTTTTCAGCTTTGATCAGATTTATAAAGCTTTGCAATTATGACTCAAACATCACTGCAGCAATTTGTTTATTCTGCATTTTACAACAACAAATTCCCTGTAAACTTCTGAAAATCAGCACCGTGACAATTAGGAAAGTAGTCCTGGTTTCACACTGCAGGAGTAAAGTATGAAAGGAAGTTTCAGAACAGGCTGAATCAATAGAAGGTCACCATATACACCCATTTCAAAATGGCGATCTAAAACCCATCAGTTTTTTTTTTTACACCAACTGCTACATTTGAACTCAAGTATGTATGCTCTTCTGTATAGTACAAAATGAAACTAATCAATGGTGAACTGAGAAATGTGACTGGATTGATTTACCAGTGCAGTTTCTATAAGCAATGTGTGGAGGCCAATTAATTTACAATTATCTTGGACAGGGCAAACTGGCGATGTATACCTTAACCAGCTATACCTATTTACAACTACAATCATTTGCAATTCAAGATTCCACATAATATTGTCCACATTATTCCAGAGTGTGGTGGCCCGTTTACATAAGAAACTTACCCATACACACAAACAATAAATTACAGGCAACATAAGTAGATAAATATTTGCAGCTGGGATGAGTTGTAAGAAGCAGCTGGTATTGCTTGATTTTTTTTTTGTTTTTGCATGCACCAGACATCCCTTTACATTTTCTTGACCATGATTGTTGGTACACTGTTAAGAAGGCTGTCAACAGGAATGCTAATCAAATTATACTGATAGGAGATCACGAAGTACAGCGATATACATTTGAATTCCAACACACCTGTTTGCAGGCCTTCATTAAGTCACTTCTAACACTTTTGTACCAAAACAAAAACACTACATATTATCTAGACAGTCTCCAAAGCCCCCCACTTCCTTATTTACAAATACACAATGTTATGCAGAGACTTGACTACAAATATTTTTTTTTAATCAGCCATAACGTGTTCTGTTAAGGACTAAAGGCACAGCACAATGTATGATTCCAGGGTTTGACTGATTCACCAATTAAGGTACTGTAATCAATGTCTAATTACCACTGCACAAGTATTATGTGCCACATACTGGAGCCTGGTGTGAGTTTAGCCCAGTTTTACACTAGACAACTGCAGTTGTGTCGGCTGTGTGACAATTCAGTGAAGTGGGGAAAATCGCACCGCGATACAGGATACTGAACCAGTGTCAAGATCAGTTAAAACCCAGGAGTTTCAGAGTGACTTTGGTTGGTGTAGTAAACCAGTATAGATAGAGCGCTAGTAGTAGTTACAGTGGTCAAATTTCTACATTGGCCAGCCATAATGGTTCACAGAAACCCACACACAACCTTTAAACTGACTGGCTAACTGTTGCTAGTAACTGCTGGTTTTGTATCTAAAAATAGCACCTCATATTGGAGGGAAGCTTCACGAAGCAGACTTTACCTATAGTATCTCAGTGAAGTCTTAAACATTTAAAGCAACACTCCACAATTGTGCGTTACATGGGGTCCCAGACTTAGTCTGGATAATGACTAGTCAGCCACACAACTAGTTTGTTTAAACGTGTGAAGCTAACTGGCATCGATGAGCTGGTGGTACATGTAGAATGGATTTATTTTTTGCTGTTAACTGTTTAAGATGGTTCAATATAAAGCTTCCAATCAAAATAACTGGAGCTTTAATTCTATTGGCCCTGCTTTGTGAATGCTATCCCGCTTTACAGACATACAGGAATGGCTGCCAAGAACCACACACAGTGAAGCATGTAGACAGACAGCGTGTTTGGTCTGTAAATAGAGCTGGTGGAGGATTGGTCCCTGAAACTTTTGCAGAAGACTGCTTTTCCCCTAATACAAAAGCACAGTTTGTAGTATGATTTGCAGTATTTATCTGAGTTTGTGGCAGCAGGAACGGTGCATTCAAGATACCCCAGAGAATAAGATTTTTTAAGTAGAAAAAAGCACAACAGAGAAATAGGAAATACTTAAGAAGAAAAAAAATAAAAGATTTTCTTCAGTTGGTTCAAAAATTCCCAGAATTGTTGAAAAGATCTTGCACTTTGAGGAGCCCTCTGGGCTTCCTGAAATGAAAAATGTGTGTGCATGTGTGTATGTGTAAGGCCTTTTAGGAGTTTATCCAGTGGAGGTAGAAGTCCAAATCAGGCGATTTCCATCTCTCGCTCGATGCCAACGTACTTCAAAGCATCCGCCTGGCTATACCTGTTAGAAGAAATTCCAACAGTGAGTTGGGTGGTGGGTCTCATGTGAAGTTGTTTAAAGTGCAGTTCCTTGCCTATAAATACTACCCACTGTTTAAGAAACTAATAAAGATCCTGTACACACTTGAATGTTCCATGACTGTTTACAACATAATTACTGTCATATTACACATTGATCCTTCAACTCTTAAGCAATTCCTCATTTGTTCATAAAAATAATAAATTATTACATGAGAATCCTGCAAAGTATCACGTAAAGGATGACTTTGAGACCAACTGTAGTCCACTGGTGAGAGCTTTTAGGTGACCCCAATTTACTGACCTGTAGTCAAAAAAGAGTTCTTCTCCAGTCTGGATGGCTCTCTTGGCAAAGATCCCTATCCTGTGGTCTCCATTCACCATCATGACTACTCAGGAAAACAGAAAAACACTGACTGTTAATATGAATAAGACCTCCGCTGTGAATTAAAAACCTTTGCCTGCTTTATACATACATGATGTGTACAACCACTAAAGTATCTCTCACACCAAAATGCCCCTCACCTTTTGCATAGCAGTTGGGGTTGACAGAGTGGTTGGCAAAGCGAATCTTATTTCCTTTTCTTGTAGCATCGACAACAAAATCTACAGAAAATGTTCAATACTCAAGGTCAACACTCAAAGCGTATTTGTTAGTTTACAGCTCATAAGAAACCAAGTGCAAACGACAGCAGTTTGCTGTCGTGTGAAAGACATACCATTGTTGAGATTAAACAGGAAGCTACACATGTATTTGTCGTAGACCTTTCCCCTGCGATCTGCTTCATCCTGGGAGATAATCTGCAGTGACGGAGGTCAGAGGTCAGCACGTGACGTTCCCACACAAGTCTTCAAGATCACGTCTAGTGCATTCCCACATGAAGCCAGGAGCAGCTCCTTACCTCTCCACAGTACTCCGAGATGAATTCGTTCTTCTGGACCGGCTCCTTGATGAAGATCCCCCAGCCGGCAACGTCTGAAGGGGCTAACAGCAGGTGCTGGAAACAGAAGCCGTGGAGGAATCAATGGAAGTAAGCAGTTCAGTTCACAGACCCAGAATCTCTGCTTTACAAGCTCATTAGGCAAATGGAGAACGACTAATGCTCCAGTGTAACGTGATTGAACCAATCAGATGCAAACGTTTAGGTTTCCCTCAGGATCAACAGAGCTCTGGTGGTCAACACATGTTGTCAGCCCATGACATCAACATTGTGTGTATGTGTGTGTATGCATGTGTGTGCGCGCGCGCTACCTTCTTTGCCCCCCTCTGGATGGAACAGTTCTTGCAGGAGACATTCTTGCTATCCCAGTGCTCTGCAGCCCCACAGGTCAGACAGAGGTCAGGGTCACACTCCCTGACCGCCAGGTAACATGGACACTGTTTGGTGTTGCACTGGGCCTTACACCTGCAGCCTGGGAACCTATTCTGGCCTGAACACACACTCGTTTCATAATAGGCACACTGTAGTTTGTTAAACCTGCTTTGTAAATCTAATCGCAGAGTCTGCTGACCACTATTTCCCGTCACTCATACATGTAGGTAGATACTATTTGAATTAAGAAAATGGAATGCCTCATTAACTGATGAATGGGCAATCCACAGATATGTGTAGTGATGCACCAAACTATTGGCAGGAGATCGGTATCAGGCGATATCCACTAAAAATACGAGATTGGTGGTAGTCCGATTTTCCTTTCTAATGGCTGATACGGAAAAACAATCTTTGTTGTCAATTGTTGGCTGTCAGATCACCATTGATTGTGCCTTTTCTTGATTACATGGATTTACATGGTTTAAAAATGTATCTTAAATTCATGAATAATATATAAAAAGTATAAAATCGGTCGAATTTGCGGACTGAAAATCTGCAACCAGTGTCGGACAAAATGCATCACTAGATTTGTGTGAGGGTGTGTGTGTGTGCACATACACTCAGAGCTGCACTGGCAGAACTTTTCACAGAAGTTCTGAGCAGTGACACAGGGACAAGAGGAGTCACAAGGCTGCCTGGGGTGGTCACATGGCTGGTAGTTGTACACATGATTGGATGAGCCATCTGGAGGGGGAAGGAAATGTTTCAAATACAGATTCTAAAATATTTTGGATTTATTTTTTTAATTTGTTATTTGTGAAAACGTGCAGTTTAAGCAGAACCCTACAAAGCCTAAGTGCAGTAACTATGCAAACAGTCAAACTGAGGAAAAAACATCTTCAATGTTTTATTTTTACTGGCCAGTTTTGTAGTTACTGCAATCTTTATATGGATTTTTCTCAAAAACAAAAACAAATTTAACTCTGAAATGTTGTCACACAATATATCAAAACCAACTCAATTTTTGACCAGATACGTAGTTACTGCGGTTAGCCTTTGGACGGCAACTGTACTAAAACATGACCACTCTCTAAATGCGGACTGTTAAATGTGTTGCAAAAAAACATTTGACTGCACGGGCAGAGCAGATGGGAGTACTTCCATTTCCTGTTGAAAGGTGATGACCTCTGACCTTTCTTCAGCTGGATCTTCCTGCAGTGTGTGGCCCACAGCCTGTGCTGCTTCTTCTTCTTCTTGCGAGGGGGTGTGTCCTCGTCCTCAGCGGGAGCACGAGCGATAATGCTGGACTCTTTTACCCTGAACTCATACACCTGCAGCAAGCCAATCACAGGCCACCTTCAGATGAACACTGCTGCTGGGGTCCACTCAAGCTTTCTATGTTGATGCTCATTTAGCCTATTAGCCCCAAATATAACCACAGGCTTACATATTTCCAGGGCAAGGGGGTTCAAAAACATTACTGGTTGTATGAACTGCCTTTATTATCAACACCAATGGAAACTCATATTTCATGCATGACCTAATCTATTCATTTGGAATGAGGCCTTCTTAATTCTGGACTTAAAAAGAAACATTAGTAAAGTAAGGTCAGCTCCACCCACCTGCCTGCAGGTTTTAGTCCCGATGAGACGAGCGATTGCGCAGTAGTTGTCGTAGTATGTCCCGATGAGAACCCTAAAGAGAGAAGCCTCAGCCCCACTCCAGTCCACCGCCTCAGGTTCACAGGTCAACTTCATCTTCACTGGAGTCTGGCACCGTGAGTTACCTTCTGCAAGGTTAAGGTAAATTTAAATATGCATTTATACTGCCACCTTGTGGCGTATAATCTGCTGCGCCAATACTAGCCATATAGGGAGATCATAAGAGTTCGTACTAGAGAGTAAGTATGGATCTACCTGTGTGGATCATTCTATTTATATATAAAAAATGGTATTCTTCACCTATGACATTATTTGTACCTCCATCTCTCAAGACTAATAATAATAATAATAATAAATATAGCTGCAAGCAGCCATGGACGGGCCTAGCCCAATCAGAAACCGCAGCGGCACC
>JAODUK010029331.1:0-23316 GCA_027564635.1 Typhlichthys eigenmanni
TGGATCAGACGTGCCAAGTTTACAGGAAGAGGGTATGTATCAGACATGTTGAGTTTACAGGGAGGGGGTGGGGGTATGTATCAGACGTGTCAAGTTTACGGGGGGGGATATGTATCCGTGATTGCTTATCCGACATAGTGCTGGCATTGCCAAGGTTGGAATAGTGTCGTGTGTAGTGTTGTGTGTTAGAATAGTGTTGTCTGTGTGAATACAGTTGTGTTTTGGAATAGTGTCATGTGTAGTGATTGAATAGTGTTGTGTGTGTAAATAGTGTTATGTGTTGCAATAGTGTTGTGTAGTGGTGTGTGTGTAAATGGTGTGTAGTGTTAAACTGCTCGCAGACCGTGAGAAGATATGCTCTGAATTTGAGAAAAAGTGTATTCGCTTAAAATCCCCTTTAAGCCTATAGTATTGTTTCGTTTGAAGACAAACCCCTGGCAGCCAGCCAATTGCATCTTAAAAAGGTATAGCTTGATGATGTTACTCATTTGTTTCTGAACAGACAGAGCTACGCTTAATGGGTACTGGCCTCTTGAGCAGAGCACAACAGCTCTTAATCTTAATCTACTGGTAAGATTATTGTAAAACATTAATTGTTTACTGTTCTCTGTGCATGCTAGAAAATTTACCCGGGACTTCTGCACAGCCCTGGCTCCGTAAATAGCAACACAAAGTGGCTAACACCGCACATAACCACAATGCCGCTTGGCTTCCCAACGCGTTTCAATGTGTGTGAGGCGGAGCATCTCAGGGAATTTGTTTTGAGCTCAAAGTTAGCAAGCGTTATCGAGAATGACCAACCCTGCCATTAAGACGTTTTGTGCATTCAGATTCTGGCTTGAGATTTCAGGTGCAATGGTTCCCACCTGCTAGAAACTACAGGGAATGTGGAATGATGGCACCATTGTTGGGTACATCTTGACAGGAAAGCTCTGTGTAAACACGGCTATCTACAGCCCGCTAAGCCTGAAACGGGCCGTGTTGTTTTGGGAGCCGTTACAGTAGGGAGTCAGTGGTCAAGCCCTACCCAGAAACACTATGCAGACTCAGTTTGTCTTTCTCTCATGACGACAACCAGCAGGAATGTGAGGCTAATGTCGGATTTCAGAAATAAGGTGAAACAAAGTGAGCCGAGCTATCTGGCGACGGGACAGCGAAACAACCCTGAAAGCAGTATTGAATCTTGTGGGGACGACGTTGGCTGAGGGTGGACTATTCAAAAGGAGAGGGCATAGTGTGTCGTTGCAATGGCAACACTGAGAATAGTATCAAAACACTGGCAGGTTGCGTCTATGTGTCAGGTTGCATTATAGAGGTTCTCCTTGTGACAGCTCAGCTTGTTGCGATGGTGAGCATTGTGCACACGTTTATGTTCCAGTCTAACTGAACTACACTACGATTGCCAGAGAGAACATCAAAGCTTCAACGCTTATTAATACATTTAATATCTAGTCAAATAATATGCAGAAAGCCAACTAATCTGAAAAGATAACGCTGGAAACATCCAGAACTAAATATTCTCCTGGCTGGTTACAGCTGTGCTGCTCTTATGCACAGTGTGTGTGTGTGTGTGTGTGTGCACGCAAGTATGCAACCACAGATAGTCCAACTTCTTATCAGTTAATAGTCATTTGAAAACAAAGATTATTGCAATATTCCTAGTAATTTATTATAGCATATTGATTTATTTTTTTTACAGCTAACCACACATGATAAAAACATGAAATATTTTCAGCCACTGATTTGTTATTTGGAAGTCTATTAGCTTTATGCTTGCTTAATTTTTTAATTTGCTGTTATATATTAATAAGATTGACTTCCCATCTTTCAAATTATGAAATTGAAAGCACAGCCATCAATCACTCTGCAGTATTGTGGTCTTTGTGTCTCTCTCTCCCTCTCTCACAAAACACTCAAACACACACACACAACAAAACAAGGTGCTTCTACTGTAGTATGGCAGCACTAAAGTGATCTTATCTATATGAGGATCTAAGAAATTATTCACCGGGCAAGGAAATAGCGCATCGCATGACTGCTCTAGACATCGGATATCCCTCTTTATGAATGGCCTACCTATCAACCTAAATTGAATGCCAGAGCCACACTGAATATAAGTGCATTTGATCTTTATTTTGGATAGTTTCATACAGAAACACGCTGCCAAAGTTCACATAGCATTGGTGAATGATAGAGAGACACACTATTTGCATCGTGCTATTTTCAGTTGTCTTAATTAGGTTTTACGTTCATTTTTATTAAAGCCTTCTCCGTTGGAAGCTATTTGTAGAATGGATGTCAAGTGAGCACTTACTCCGTCTTGTTGCGGGATTTAACTGAACTGAGCTCCAACAGGTTCACAACAGCTTGGCCAAGCAGCTTGTCCGCGCCGACCAGCGCACGGTGCATCACGTGGACGCGCAGCGTGCAGCGGTCGGCGTTATTGCCCTGCTGGAACGGCGGCAGGTCGAAAGTGGCCTCCTCGTTCCACATCGGTGCCACGCTTTTCTCCGCAACGGAGGTGGAGAACTTCTCCTTGGACACCTGCATGATCGCGTACGCGTCGTTGGTGCCATGTTTCCCCTTGATCCCGAGACCTCTGGCCTGCAGTACCGTTACCTGTACATTGGTGGGAAACCACTGCTGGCTCTGCTCGGCTAGCGACATGACCGACACGGCTCGGTGGTGGTGTCAGGGGAAACACACGCACTATACTCCAAATGACATGAACTCGGACTAGAGTAAAGTTGGAACTGCGGTGAATTTACTCGAGGAAACATCTGATCGGGCGTGGTTTCCCTATTGTAGCAAGACACGCCCCCAGATTAGAAGATTTAGGCTACTTGATTTTAGACAATTTAGCAGACGGACTAGATTAACTGATTTTAAAGCAGCGGGAAATTACTTGAGGAAAATTACATAAGTAACATTGCACAAGGAAAATAACTCGAGTAACTCTGTCTAATATTGGCATTCTCTCGATTAAAATCAACATTTTACTCTATCGCGGTAGGCCTATCATGGAATAAGGCCTATAGTCACAAGGGATTTCAGTTGGAGGCTAGTTTGATCTGAGACTTCTATTTGAAAATGGCCATTTCGTCCTTAATGTATTATTAAAATCAAATATATGACAGACTTAATAACTGTTACAGAAGAAGAACTACCCCGCCGTGTCCTTCATCATCAGTGTCTGATCCCTGATGCCTGACGTTGGGAAAGAATTACCAGAATTCTTGTTGACATTCATGATTTGTTTTTGTCTGTAGTGACTCTTGACTGCTGAAAACAAGGGCGAGCTGACAAGAGCACACTGTACTTCACCCTTGAGAGAGGCTGGTTTGTGATACCTTACATGCCTGTGACAGATGATATCCCAGTGAGGAGTAGTGCTTCAAAGGTTATCTGTTTCACCTGAAGCATTGTGTAGAAAATAGAGGCAGACGCATCACAGCCTCACGTGTGCCCATATATTGAAACAAAAACACAGCAATTATATGTGTATGGAAAAGGGAAAACAAAACAAAGTTTTCTATTTTACTTCCGTTAATATAACATTTATATGCGGTAACAATATGGGACATGAGATGTTAAATGCAAATGAATCCCACTTCTCAGAAGAACATAGCTTCTTTGTGATAAGTTTGAATTTCTTTTAATTTTTTAGGCTTACTTTGACACAGTGTTATACAGTAGAGTGACTTTCTGGTAGAAAATGAGTGGGAAAGCTGGGAAAAGTAGCGGAGCAAATAAATACTTAAACAGCCTATTACACATTTAATCAGCTAGATCGATTAGAATTAGTGTAGAAATGGTACTTTAAAAATAAATCTATATTTCAAAGTGCACATTTTAGTATGTGTGAGGAGCGAGTTTCTCCAAAAATCTGCTGCATAACACATTTACATAGTTTATCTGAATTATTTAACTCTGATCCATATTGGTAGAACGGTACTGAACTACAAGATAGGAACTCTATCATCTGACCTTCTGCAGTGGCCATTATGTTCTATCATCACATAGATGTGGTTAAATACGCCCCCATTGTTTCTGCCTATACTGGAGTGACAGAAATTCATTATTAGTATGGAGTATAGGCCACTTCCTTCTCTTTCAAATACCTGCTGTTCTCTCTATGGTGAAGTGGAAATACTGTATATCCCGATGGACAAAGCCTTCAGCATGCTTTGTCCTTATAGGTTGTATGTGCTGCACAAAGTCCTGGATAGAATACATTGAGGTGCTCTCCAGTATGCTATACAGCAGTGCTATTCAACTCCGGTCCTGGAGGGTCGAACCTTGCATGTTTTAGATCTCTCCCTGCTCCAGCACACCTGTCTATCATATGTCTGTTCATATCAACACCAAGCCAACCCCTAACCATGCAAATATGAAACTGATCTGTCTCTCCATAACACCTTTTGAATTCATTAATCGTTTGAGTTTTCCTTATTATCTTTTATGTTTAGTATTATATGCATTGATGTTAAAGTAGACTGTATCAGTTAACATTTCATACCGTCTAGTCTCAAACCAGTTAGTCTCCTGAATAGGTGTGCTCTCTAACCTCTCCTGCTAAATAATAGAAAAATCCTCAAATTACAAGTTTAACAGGAATATCTACACTGCAAAAACTACCATCTAACTTAGTGAGATAATTTTGTTTTTAGATTTGAAATCTATTTGGACTTGTTTCTAACATAAATGGCTTATCTAGTGACATAAATTAAGTAAATTTGCAATTAATTTTAGAAACCCTATCAAGTAAATTTAACTTAACAGACTGGCAGCCCAAATTGCTTATTTTAAGCATAAGAAAGCACATAACTAATATATTTACACTTATATTTGATAGGGCATTTTTTGCAGTCTATCTATCTATCTATCTATCTATCTATCTATCTATCTATCTATCTATCTATCGATCTATCTATCTGTCTGTCTGTCTCTCTGTCTGTCTGTCTGTCCATAAGACACATTTCAGGACATGTTCTTGTTATTTCCTTCTTAGCTTCTTTTATGTTTTATAATGCGTGAGCTACATAACAGAAGGACATGCTTAACCATGATCTCCAAATGAATGCATGCATTGTCGTAATTGTTATATTTTCAAGCAAAGATCAATATCGGCAGGTAATCATCTTGTCCCTGTAAAGGTCTGTGACCTATATTAGCTATCTATCAATCAATGCATTAATCACTACTACTCACAAGCAAATGTACAAGTATCTACCAAGTGTACTTCAGAAATATGTCCTTGGAGTTCACAGTAGCAGGTGTATAGCCACTCTCCTGCAGGTCAACCGATAGCAGTTTAACTGGCTCAGGTGTATAAAGTCTAGTTTGAGTTCACTGATAGTATTCATCAACAGTCTTTTGGTAAATGTAGCTATGTTTGAATCAGGCTATGTGCCCATTCACTCTATTTCTACAGTGTTAATAGACATACAACCACTCTCTGCTTAAAACAGCATATAATTCAATACAACTACAACAAAGACCAGAGTATGCTGTTCACAAAGCTGCCCCCTGTTTCTCTTAGCTCCTATAATGCTTTTGATAAGCCCAGTGCTTTTTCCCGGTGGTCAATTAGGCCTGATAACAGAAAATATGGGCTATTACCATAATAAGGACTATGGGCTCCTGTCAAAGCTGTAAGATTCCTTACCTCCTGGTCTACGAAAAGCTAAACTAAACCTGTTATTCCTTTATTTCTTCTTATTTTTTAATCACATTGTTGAGTTGTTATTTGGTTTGTTTCATTTGACTGGAAGGTTTGCTAGCTGTGCATCTCGGTCTGTGTTTGTGCCAGTGCCAGGTAAACAGTGGGGGTTCAGGGCCGAACGACAAGACAGTATGAAACAAACAAACAAATAAAACAAAGTGTCTGGGGCGCAGGGTTGGTGTAGAACACACCAATGATACAGGATGAACTGTAAAATGGTTTGCATAAGTGGAGGCTTCAAATATAGTACTATATCACGTTTACCATACATTTACAGTATTATTGAAATGAGTATGAATATTAATATTCATATAAATAAGGAATTATATTGAAAATGCTAAAATAGTAAGAATATTAAAATACGTAATTATTATACAAATGATGTACAGTATGTGTTTACACTAAATTTGTGTAAGCAATACATGGCAACTATTTGTGATACACTGGCCAAATTCATCCCCTCCCTCATACCATAGAGCAGTGGTTCTCAAAACTGGGCGGGTCGCGAGTCACAGAGGAGGGGTTCACAAGATGATGTTCAGAAATAAAATAATATTTTAAAATGATTAAAATGGCATAGTTTAGCCATCATTATTATTATTATTATTAATAGTGGTAGTAGTACCGTTACATTAGCCTCGCAAGACCATCCTGATCTCGCGAGCTTCAGTTTAATTTCGCCGTGAGAATCAGTCTGGAAAGCCCCGGAAGCATTTTGAATGTGTCCAAGTAGCAACTGAACTTTCCAATCAGCATCGTGTTTATAGCTATACGGGCGTGGTTTTCCAATCACCGTCGTGTTTATAGCTATACGGGCGTGGTTTTCCAATCAGCGTCGTGTTTATATAGCTATACGGGCGTGGTTAAGGTGTGCTGACCACGGTGCCAACAGTGAAAACGACCAGATGGTTCATCCAATCAACTGGATAGTATTTTTTTTAAAGTACAGCCATTCACAAACAGCTTCAATGTACGGCTCCCCAGATGGACTGTCAGGTTACAGTTACATCACTTTCATGTGTTCTGCTACTAGCCTGTATTAAAATACTATAATAAAAGAATATGGTTGTTCTGCTTCTACCACCTCTGGGGATAGTGGGGGTCGTGAGTCTCTGGCACTGTTATGCTTATGATGGCTTCTTATGTAGAGTATGTTTCACCTGTATAATTAGCCTCCCCCCGTCTCTTGAATACAGAATAAGTCATATGACATTCCAAGGATAAAGCTCTTGTCCAAAGCCCTTCAAAGGACGTTGAAGTCTGTCCTTAATAAGCCAGATGTAGCCTAGAACACCTTCAAACAAACCCATTTCCAAAGCTCCATTATACGGCACACCATTATACATAAGGCTATGATGTAAAGATTATTCATCATGATAAGCTTTTCTCCATTTTAGTTCTATTGAAGTAAGATCAATGTGTGCTCTCGATTCAATTCAGCCACTATTAACTGATTGTTTTCTCTCTCTCTCTCTCTGTTTCTTTCATGTATAGTTTGGTTATACAAAACATTATTGGTACTAAATAGTTATTCCATTATTGACTTATTCAATGAACACTAAACGCTAAACTTACTTTCTGTCATCTACAACTAAAAACACATCCTTACTTTGTGTGTATAAAGCTTTTCATGTTAATATATTGTAGATGTAGAACACGAACTCGTATTCCTACCAACTAAAAGTGTATTGTATTGCCACGCCACCATCTGGCCAATGAGTAAAGCACACAATCGTATCATGAGTATGACATAATACAGTTCATGGACGTGATGCAGTGTTTTCTTTCAGCCACTAGGTGTCTGTCTTTCACTACTAACCGGGACCTCGTGAATTTGGCACGGTAATGGCAGCCATTGTACACAAACATCTAACAATGCACAAACGAATAGAAATAATTCACATTCTTGTCATATGGGGTGCCAACCTCACGTTGGTCTAACCGGATGCTGTTAACAACTGTGGCCTGCTAAGCGTTGTACCTCACAATGCCTCCTTATGTGTTCTAACTAGGTGTCTACAAAACGTTAAATTTTGGCATATAGTAGTTTAGTTTCTATATCGTGCACATTCAATTTGCATACAGTATGCCTAATGCCTTTTTTTTTGTTTTTTTACGTTTTAGCTTTTCTATGCCAAAACAATTTCTTGTTTAAGAAGAAGGAATCATAATACTGATTTGCTCTTTGATTTTCAAAACCGAACAATACACCTCAGCAAATACATTATTCACACAGTCTATAGTTGATAAAGCATAATTTATTTTATTTGTACTCAATAAATAACTTTGTTTCCATATATTTCTATACAGACCGCAGTTTTAGCATGCATAGTTCACATGAAGATTATTTTGACAATGGTAAATGTTAAAAGTTTTATAATTTAAGAGTACAGAACCCCTCACCCTCTAATATTCAATATTTCATGTGTTAACCTTTAAGAAATGTATTAAAACAATAGCCTCCTGAGATAGACTTGAGCTTTGGCCTGTTTTACACAAAAGTATTATACCTCACAAAAATAGCTTTATTTATTCTGATACAGTTGTTTTAAAGCAGGGGTTGAGAACCATGCAGAAAATAATGAACACTTTTTTCCATACATGGCAAGATTTAAAACAAATTAACGCAGACACTTCTTGTGAGAAAGGGCATTGCAGGTGCAATTAAACTCACCATAGCAAGAAGTATCAATGTTAAGAGTTGGCAGTAGGACTAAAGGGTTATAACTCCCTATTGAGTTTCACAGTCAAATCACATATTCATATTTACATCAGGTAGAATATTCGACTTTACAGCTCACATCTGATAAACCATACAGTAGATGCACCATGAGTCCATAGGAAAGGCCAGCACTCCCTGTTTGGGAATGTAAAGTATTTGCAAGGAATTGCTTTTAAGGCATACTTGATCAAATGCATATTTCCATGTCATATAGTGGTTTAAGGTAAAAGTAGCTATAAGCTAACCTGGAACAACAAGAAGTGAATATTTGTTTCTAGCAGACATGTTCAACAGGATTGTTTCCAGTTGTTGAATTGGGGTAGACCTCAGGTTAATGTGTAAACTATTGGAGCAGCCTTTAACCAATTGGCAATGCTACAACTGTTTGAATCGCTTCATCCAAGCTCTACCACAATTTTGAAACAAATGCTTGACTTTAACGTCATTGCGCAAAGCTACACCCAATGGTTACGGATTGGTCCGCCTTTCAGAGTGGTTGAGCGAACCTTCATGCAATCAGGTAGCCTCGCGAGATCAGCTCAAGTGCTTCAGTTAAATTTTGCTGCGAGAATCAGTCTGGAAAGCCTAGAAATCATTGCGAATATGTCCGAGTAGCAACTGATCTTACCAATCAGCATCATATTGATAGGTACAGTATACGGGTGTGGTTTACGTTTGCTGCAGTGAAAACGAACAGATGGTTCATCCAATCAACTGCCAAGTATCTTTTGAACGCGCCTGCCCTTTTCAAACAGTTTCAATGCACGGATCCCCAGATGGACTTGTGAATAGCAATCCATCTGGCATGTCAGCGGAAAATAATCTGAGCACAACAGTCGACAGAGCAAGGCTATCCTAAGGCAGCCTTTAAGAGTAAGAATAAAATAGATCTATTTATTAAAGTCATGGTCATGATGTTCACAAGCGAGTATACTGTATATATTAGTGATGTATTGTAAATATTCTACCATAATGAAACATTTTTCTTCAAGCATCAAAACACAATACACAATAGTCTACATTTAACAAAGCTTATTTTTCGATATAAAATATATAGCTCCTATAAAGATTTACTGCTGATTGCTTGTGTATTAGGACAACGATTAACATAATTATTTGATAAACAAACCTATAATGTTTGTACTTATCCATGCAAGAACCTGTTCAGAACCATCAAATAATTAGGGCTATTACCTTGTGCCTAGAAAGTTGGCTACTGCCTTCTAGACAGAATAAACTGGAAGGACTTTGTAACACATCCATGCCTAATATATGGTTTTGAAAGAAACACATACAGTAAGTATCAAAGTAAGATAGGCATTAGGATAATAAATTCAGATCTGCAGAAGTGCTACATTACACAAGTTTGCTTGGTTATTTTTAACCTGTTTGACACTTTAAACAGACATCTCAAATCCTTCGGGTGGAGTCAAACAAAGTTACCATATGCACAAAACACAAGCACAATAAATATCCCTGACACTAATATGACTTGAGAGCTTATTTGCCCTACTAATCGTGTGCGTACTGTATGATGTCCTCGGCATAATAAAGTAATGTGTTACAAAGGGAGATGCTGGCATTTACTATTGTAGATTTAGATCCAATATCTTCCTTCATGTGCTACAGTTATTGCCAATGTAGACATGCAATCACACACTAAACAAAGCCAGTTAGCCCACAACATAATACATCCTCTACAAAAGAAGTCAAAAAAGTGTATTCACGAATGAACCAGAGACAACAGCATTGGTTTCTTGACAGTTGTGCTTCATTGTTTGAGGGCTGGTTTGATATGTTTTTCTCCTTTTCTTTCAACAGTTCACAGTCAGGGTTCATCACGATTACAATTAGGTAATTTAGCAGACACTTTTATCCCAAGTGTCCGCTAATGGGAACACTTACTTAAGGAGCAGGTAGGGGTTACACGTCTTGCTCATAGATGCATGCAGTTGGGCCAACTCTGGGACTCAAACCCACAACCTTCTGGCTGATGAGCGGCGCACACACGCATCACTCAGGTCTTCCACTGTCTCGACGTCACCTCTGCAGGATGCAGAAGCCTGGCCACAGTGTCCCAACACACAATAGCACTCCGTGGATTATCATCGAGACATCATCCGCACGAACTCTGTGGACAAATACAAGCACAGTATTTGTTGTATTATTGTATAATTGCATACTGCACTCTACTCTTTACACGTGTACTACAAATACTCAAACGCACAATACATGTAATGCATGTAAACGTCTCTCTATGTTCATGTTAAATTCTCTAATATGGTATTTATTCTGTCTGTAGATGTACTGCACAATTATGCAGTTTGTTTTAACCTGTTTTAAATGTGTTTTACTAGATAAGCTAAGGTTGGAAGGGATGAATGAATGCTTGTTTGGATGATA
This sequence comes from Typhlichthys eigenmanni, assembly GCA_027564635.1. NCBI lineage: Eukaryota > Metazoa > Chordata > Actinopteri > Percopsiformes > Amblyopsidae > Typhlichthys > Typhlichthys eigenmanni. The sequence continues at coordinate 10,851 of JAODUK010029331.1, forward strand.
TTTCTGGAAATTAGGATATACAGTACCATCCACACATTCATTTCACTAGCTTCATTTCCACAGTGATTTGTAGTGCAATTTGGACTAATTGTTGATATTATAACAGCACAGGCATAACATCAGACCACACTGCAGGACACACTTCAGTACACACTGCAGACCACACTGCAGGACACACTGCAGGACAATTGCAGCCCATACTGCAGGGCACACTGCAGGACACATTGCAGGACACATTGCAGGACACACTGCAGGACACATTGCAGGACACATTGCAGCCCATACTGCAGGACACACTGCAGGACACATTGCAGCCCATACTGCAAGACACAGTGCAGGACACACTGCAGGACACATTGCAGCCCACACTGCAGGACACACTGCAGGACACATTGCAGGACACATTGCAGGACACACTGCAGGACAATTGCAGCCCACACTGCAGGACACACTGCAGGACACATTGCAGGACACATTGCAGGACACACTGCAGGACACATTGCAGCCCATACTGCAGGACACACTGCAGGACACATTGCAGCCCACACTGCAGGACACATTGCAGGACACATTGCAGTCCATACTGCAGGACACATTGAAGGACACATTGCAGGACACACTGCAGGACACATTGCAGCCCATACTGCAGGACACAGTGCAGGACACACTGCAGGACACACTGCAGGACACATTGCAGCCCACCCTGCAGGACAGACTGCAGGACACCCTAGAGGACACACTGCAAGCAATGTAGCGATGAGAGACAACAGACTGGACGACAGCGGCCCAGTGGGTAGAGCGGGGCGACAGGTGATCGAGAAGTCGCTGGTTTGATTCAAGATTAAACGTTTTTTCTCCAGCAACGCCGACTCCACCTTTAACACTGCTTCCACCCCCTCACCTTCAAAGTCTACGTGGCCGTCTCCGTTGAGGTCAATATCCTTCAGGATGTCCTCCAGATCTCTGTGTCCCACCTACCAAAGACAGCCAGGTCAGGACATCCAGGGGTCAACAGTGATGCGTGTGTGTGTGTGTGTGTGTGTGTGTGTGTGAAGTGTGGAAGTGGGGGGGAACAAGCTGGACACAAGGCAAACTTCCACCTGACCTGCTGCCCCAACAGCTTTTTCATGGCCTCTCGGAGCTCTGACGTGCTGATGTGTCCATCACCGTTGGTGTCAAACTGGGAGTGCGGGAAGGAAAATCGGTTAGTGTCATCTTCAATAATTCTGTTCCTCAAAATGTGCACAGTAACATTTGGTGTTACTTTGTTCATTTTGAACCTCGGTGCTGGTGACCACACTGAAGCAATCGTTCCCCTGGCTTCCTTACCTCCTTGAATGCGTCCCTCAGCTCCTTGACACCGATCATATCTGCAGTTTCTGCTAGAAGTTTGGGTCCCATCAGCTCCACAAAGTCCTCAAAGTCCACATGCCCCCCCACTGTGTGAGACAGGGAGAAACAATACTGTAGACAGTCAGTTTGGACTGCTGACAAACAATTGCTAAATTAAACAGACCGCTATACTCTGTGTAGACCTCTGACCCACTTTATTCCGTGGAACACATTTGTATTTTTCACATCGAGTACTGTATACTATAGTACTCAACAGTTTGCATTAATTTTGACCATGAATATTTGAATACACTGATCTTGATGGAGGAAAATCACACACACACACACACACACAACACAATTACCCACAATTCATGTTGATCTGCTGGCTGAGTTCGATAAGCTCCATCTCTGTGGGCATGTATCCCATGGTCCTCATGCAATTCCCCAGGTCTTTGCAGCCAATGAAACCATCTTTGTCCTTGTCAAACTCTCTAAATGCCTCTCGCAGCTCTGAGGAGAGGAGACAGGGGGTTATGAACGTCTGTGCTGAGATTACCCAAATGTACAGTTGATTAATGATAAAACCTATTCTAATTATTGTTATTTTCTCACATACCATCCATTTCTTCTGGTCTCAATTCTCTGTCCTGTACGGGATCAGAAGCAATGGTTACAGTGGCTCTAAACACTGACTGAGGCTTTAATAATCTCTTTATTGACCTACAGTATATAACTTCATTTTGTGGTAATTAGTAGTCAATAAATACACCGATTTACATTTAAAATATAATTTATAGTGTACTTTTAGTATTTAGGCTAACTTCCGGGAACTATTTTGAGGCTCCGTTGCTGTGGAAAAACGTTCCATTGGAGTGAACAGAGATGGCGCGACTCTCTCTTTACATGGCTCTGGGTTGGACAAAACGGCATATAAAGCTATTACAGGAAAACAGACATTTGTCGGATTCAAAAAATGCTTGAATGTTTTTGGAGGATAGGCAAAATGGGGCGTGACTTGGTATCGGTCATTTGGAGAACATACCACACAGCATTATTAAAGGAATGCTTCAGCCCAAATGAGTAATTATGGATCACTCACCCACTTTTATTTTCTATGGTTATATTTAAAAGCATATGTAGTCCAGTCAATGAGTATATGGGGTTAGGTAATAGGCCTAATTGTTCAGGAGCAAAACCACTGTAGAGTTACTGTAGAGCAGGGTTCCCCAATCCTGGTCCTGGAGGGCTGCAGCCCTGCATGTTTTAGATGTCTCCCTGCTCCAACACACCTGATTCAAATGAATGGGTCCTGATAACGAGCTATTCATTTGAATTAGCTGTGTTGGAGCAGGGAGACATCTAAAACATGCAGGGCGGTAGCTCTCCAGGACCAGGGTTGGGGAACACTGCTGTAGAAGATCTATCTGCTAGAGGGACCCTGAACACATCTAGCCTCTCCCTGGACGAGATGAAGAGCAATTCTCCAACCAGCCTTCCTCTGAGAGCTCAAAATAGATACCTCTTTACAGGTGTGCTTGAGTACTTCAGTGGCAGTACACACTCTTTGTTTCAGTGACAGTACACACATGTGCATACACACACACACATACATGCACATGGACACACACACACACACACACACACCTCCACACCTCCATTGTATCCTACACATACTTCCATTGGAACAACCTGTCTGTAGCAAGAGGTATTATCCAAGCAGCAAGCTGCAGTAAATTAATCCAATGTTAAAGTGCCAAAATCTGCAGTTCCACTTGAGGTTGGCTCCAAAAGCGAGTTAATCCTCTATAGACTCCTATATTAATATATCCAACTTTATAGCAGAAATAAAAATAAGTTACAGTATAAAACAGTTTTGGACTGTATATATTTCTAACTATAACTAATATACATCGATATACACTAATATATTACGTCATATATTATTCCCATAATGTCACAGAGGGTTTATTTATATGGTCTGTGATATTATCTCACACACACACACACACACACAGCGCCCCCTGGTGGTGTGGCAGACACACAGGCATGCACACAGGCACCACAGCAGGGATTTACGTACAGCATGCCGGCTCTCGGCGAAGCCCTTGAGCAGGAAGATGCAGGTGGGGCCCAGCACCGTGTGCATGCTGGCCTCGCCCACCTGGGCCCTGCCCCCCACAGGGAGCGCCAGGTATGCCCCCCCAATGCCCCCATGCTGCTCGCTGGAGGAGTGCATCCGCCTGGTAGCGCCGCCGCATGTCCTGGTGACTTATAGGTGTGTGTGTGTGTGTGGGGGGGAGGGTGTGTTTGTGTGTGTGTGGGGGTGTTTGTGTGTGTGCGTGTGTGTGTGTGTGGGTGTGTGTGTGTGTATGTGGGGGTGTGCGTGGGGGAGGGGGGGTTGACGGCAGAAACATGGAGGTGGACCGTCACTCAACTTGTTGAGGGCAGAGATTCAATAAGACACATAAGTTGTTTTGTTTGGTTGGGGATAGGGGAAGGGTCCGGGTGGGGGGTGCATGCCACTAAATCCAAGGGCCACGAACCGAATAAGTCACACACACACACACACAGCACCCCCTGGAGGTGTGGCTGACACACAGGCATTGGTCAGTGTATTGGTCAGTGTATGGCGACTGACCAATGGCGTTAGCAGATGACGATAGATGACATCATCATTACTTTAGTGATGCTAACGTTACATTAAAAGTTATTCGTCCCTATCTCCCTGGATACGTTTTTTTAGTTTTTTCTCATAAAAGCATGCTCACACATAAGTTGGTGTCAAATTAAGCCTGTAAGCGTCACATATGTAATTTTGGTATTAAACTGTAGGGAACACTTTTCGGACTCCAAGCCGGAAGGTCGTGGATTCGAACCCCGGTGTTGACCTACCTGTAAGCATCCTTGAGCAAGATGCTTAACCCCACACTGCTCCTGGTGGTTGGTCGCACCTTGCATGGCAGCAATCACCATCAGTGTATGAATGTGTGTGTGAATGTGAGGCAAAAATACTGAAAAGCGCTTTGGATAAAAGCGCTATATAAAATGCAGTCCATTTGCAGTCCATTATATATTCAAACTGGCCACCAAGCACTTCTGGGAACTATTGTGCCATAGGTTTAGCCTCTCCATGAACCATGTGACCGTTGACAATTTCGAACTTCCGTTGGTGTGTTGTTTACATGGCTCTGGTGCATCCCAATTAAACCGAGAGCTACAGGTTAATTAAAAAGCAAGGGACTCACTCACTGCATGACACAACATTGTGGATACGGTCAGATCATCGTTCAATGCACACTCTATCAGCAACGCTCCCACCCTGAACATCACAAGCACAGATCCCACACGGCACAGTGAAGGGAGAGGAACAGCCATAGGGAATATAAGTGAAGTGTCACAAAGAATTACTGACGGCTCCTGTTCTTCTCTTTAAATTGCCCAAACAAGGACAGACATCGTAGAGCCATTTGCACGTGCACCCAACACCTACATGGACATGGACTGCCCGACGTGTATGTGTGTGCACGCACTCACAAAAAACGAACGTATGATCGCCCTCTAATGCAAATGACCTTCACAGTACACCTGTTCCCGTGCCAGTCTTAAAGGTGGGGTCAGCGATTGTAAGATAACACACTTTTTTCAGCAATAATCTCCTCACGGTCCGTTAGCGCGCTGAAAAAGAATAATCTGGTGTTTCTACACAGCCCTCTGGCTCTGTACGTGGGAACACAGAGTGGTGCAGACTGCACCACACAACACTATCCCAACTAGGGATGCACCGATTTAATTTTTTCCTGACCGATTCCGAGTCTGACCGGCCGGTTCCAGTTTTAACCGATTCCGATCTTATTGTACAGCTCGGTCATTTAGATTCAGATATTAAATGTACTCACGTTTTAAGCCAGCGCTCGCCGTCATAGGAATTTGTTGACGGTCCCTTAACTGCCAATGCTAGTTAGTCATGTGTTTACATTTTTACAAGGCAGTGTCTGTTTAACAGGATGATGCAGGGAGCAGCCAGGAGACACGGAAAGATATAGTTTAATTTAACTGCCCAAATCTTTTAATCTTTAAGCCATGTGTAACAGAACTGTCGCCACCAGTAGGATAATCTACACCCTGCGCCGCCACCTGCGAGTCATCCAAACAGAGACAACATGACTGTCGCGGTACGGTAACGACTGGCTGTGAAGTATGCTAACTGAAAAATAAGCCACGTAATTTATTTTTTTCAGTGAGATGAACAATAGGCTACTATGCAAATGGTTTTGCTCTGTTTCACTTGCTAGATATTGACGCTCAACGTGTGTTATAACATTTTTTGTATAAAAAAACATTACTGAGTAGCTTACCTACGACTTGACATCTTTAGACACACATTTTATTTTCCACACCAAGAAGAAATGTGTAAGTAGGCTACCGGAAAAAAGACCGGCCAAAATGTTTTTTTCCGGTTGCCGATCACGGGTTTTGGAGCAAAACCGGCCGGTCCCGATTGGTGTCCGGTCAATCGGTGCATCTCTAATCCCAACCATGGCAATGTGTGTCTAATGTGTGGGGGGGCAGAGCTTCTTTATGGCATTGAAGGGAGAGGTGTCTTTGTTTTGTTTTGATTGAGTTAAAATATCAACAGTCTGTCCCCAGAATGATCAACTACACCTTTACGCCAGGTCTTTGCCTGCCACAATGCCCACTGGGTAATCTGAAACAAGTCCTTACACATCATGCCAGCTAGGCACAATGAAGATGCATGTAAGAGGTTACATAACAATACAATTGACCTTTCCCCTTCCTTTCACTTGTCCTACCTATAGTTACTGTAACTAGGTAGGACAAAACACCATAGCAAGCTATTACAGCAAAACAGACAGCTGACGGAAGGTTCTGTCAGATTAAAAAAATGCTGAACTGTTATTGGAGGACATGCAAAAAGGGGCGGGGCTTGGGAAAGGTCAATTCAAATTAAGGTTCAAATTAAATTAAAAACAATAAACGCTGAAGCCAAGCCTGACTTGCCCTAACTTTCCAACTTGTTCTGGACAGATGGGGTCTCCAGATGCGTTGCTCTTGTTTAAGCGCAGATGTTGGTTTAAGGGAACATTTCTGCTGCTACACTGAGAACCCATTCAAGCGTGTATACTGCAATGCTGACCCAAGGTTCGCACTGCAACCGACAGGCAAAAGGCATCAACAATTCTGTCTTACAGTAGCATTGCATAAGTATCTAGTATCATTTGGAATACAAAAAAAATATTCATACGAAAATACTGACCCATACCCTTACATTTTAATTAGCCAATATGTATTTATTTATTTAAACATTTTAAACTGTCCCATTTTTGGGAATGGTGTTTCCACACATTAATAATATTGCTTGGCTGCCAGCAATACAATCAGAATGAAATTAAATGTAATAAAATTGAGGGAGCACCCTGTGGCATAAGATGTTTTTGTTTTGATCGAGTTCAAATGTCAAACATTCTTTCGGCAGCATCCCTGACCCAACCTTTAAGAATCAAGTAAGAAGGGACATGAGCTTCAAGGTGACCTTGGAGGACCACTCAGCTCACACCTGCCGGGCTCCTGATCGCACCCTGCAGGTGTGCATCAGCACTACAGGTAGCTTGTTAATCAGGTGGAAACACAGCTGCTGGATGTGCCAGGTTGTTGTGGATGACACGCTGGGGTGTCTTTCACACCTGTCAATCTAAGCACACAGGTCAAGAACTAAGAAAATTAATTCAGCGGATACCGTGGGGATAAAGGTGACGTCAAACAAACGCAGTCATCTTTATGTACTGCAGAAATTACATAACAAAAACAAGATGCATGTCATTGACATGATTATTCATTAATTTATGTATAATTTGTGTTAATTATTTAAAGCCATCACATTCAGGACGTGTACAAATTGTACAATTTAACATATTTGTCACTTTTGCCTTACTAGGTGAAGAAAAACAATGTGTTAGAATGAACATCTACATAAAATGTACGCACTAATTTGTATAAAAAATTAGACCTTAGGCATTCTGGGAAAACTAACAGTAATATCCCACTGATAAACGTCCGGTCAGTGAGCTGAATAAAGAGAGAAGAGACACAATTCTCCAGACATTCATGACGTAACAGAACATCATAGCGTTGCTAAAGCAAGACTGAGCTGCGGTGGTACAAACCTCAAAGCCTTTGACGAAAGAAGATAATGCCATATCAGATAATCACATGCAACTCCCCCCAGCCCCTAGCCACTCATGTCACCCTGAGCACATAGAGGACCACCAGTGGAAGCCCAAGTCACTATACGCCAACGTCCAGTCAGACTAGACGGGTCCACGGCGAGACAAGCATGCGTGGACAGTCATGGGGAGGTTGGGTGGGCGGTCATGAAGGAGGCAAAGGAGAGGAGACAGAGGAGGGAGGAAGGGGGGGCGGGGTTGTACAGTAACCTCACAAGGAACCTTAGCTTCTTGGAGAAATGTTTGAGCGGCTTCACCGAGTTGTGAAGTCCAACCGCACTCATACTATATGAGCTCTCTGCAATAGTGCACGTGAGTGCACGTGAGTGCGCGTGTGTTTCCGAGCATGCGCGGGGGAAGGGGTGATCGGGGATCGGAACAGGGAGGAGGTCGGGGGTCACCGACGTTTGGGGGAAGGCCGGTAGAATGGAGGAGGGAAGGAGGGGAGGTGAGGAGACTGGGGAGGGAAGGAGGGGAGGTGAGGAGACTAGGGAGGAAAGGAGGAGAGGTGAGGAGACTGGGGAGGGAAGGAGGAGAGACGACGCGTGGACGAGGTGCAGGGAGGCGCGTGTTCAGCTCTGGGCGGGCCGCGTGCGATCAGAGGACAGGGAGTTTACGCTCCTCTTATGCATCTATCTCTTTCCTCCATTTCTCCTTCTCTCTCTCTCTCTCTCCCTCTCCCTCTCTCCCTCCCTCTCCCTCTCTCTCTCTCTCTCCCTCTCCCTCTCCCTCTCCCTCTCTCCCTGCCTCTCCCTCTCCCTCTCTCTCTCTCTCTCCCTCCCTCTCCCTCTCCCTCTCCCTCTCTCTCTCTCTCTCTCTCTTTCTCTCTCCCTCTCTCTCTCTCTCTCTCTCTCTTTTTAAAAGCCTCTTGAAGGGAAAATGTGACAGGCACAAGCATGTTACTCTCCCCTGAGCAAGATGCTGCGAACACACACACACACACATGCACACACACACGCGCACACGCACACACACACACATGCATACACGCACACACACACACCACTAAACATACGGTAATGTAGTTGTGGAGCTAAAAAATATAACTCCCTCCCAAAACACGCACACACACACACACACACCATCAAAGCATCTTCCACCACACTTCAACACACTCACGGACACACACACAAACGTTGGAAGCGCACCCTCTCTTACACACACGTGCACAAGCTCGTTGGTTCGTACAGTCAAGCAAAGCTTGAGGAGCTGAGATCAAGGCCAGAATATGCAAAAATCCATCCCAAAAAACACTTGCGCACACACACACACACACACACACACACACACACACACACACACAGAATTACAAACGATGGAGTTCAATATTCCAACACTGAAATTATTTGTTTGTCATTATATTTCTGCAGCCTTTAATATTTCTGACTTTCTTTGATTCTCTACTAAATACATTTTCCAATTCTGTTTTTGCTTGATCCCCCTCTACTCCGACCCAAACCTTCCCTCCCCCACACCCCCATGAGAGCCAATGCCCTGAGCCAGTCTTTACCCAAGAACTCATGCATGCATGAACAAGGGAATCAGGAGACATGTGACATCACACACACAAACGCTGACCAAGATAATAACATAAAAATATAATATAGAGATACTGCATACAATAGATAACATACAATGTATTTATTACAATAACATAAAACATATATTGAAAACAATAACAAAGAGGTTATTTAGAAGCAGCAAAATCATATTGTCGCCCCCCAGCAAAGCATTACATGACTCCTGCACTGGGAAGAGAACCACTGCTCATCTCAGCATCATAACCTCTCTTGTCAGAGTCCACCATCTTGTTTACAAACCAAGTTCCCATCCCTCGCCCATTTACTGTCTCTCCCTCTCTTCCCCCTCTCTCTATCTCACTCCGTCTCTCTCTCTCTCTCTGTATCTCTCTCCATCTCTGTCTCTTTCTTTCTCTCTCTCCTCTCTCTCCATCTCTTTCCCTGCCTCCCCTTGCCTGTTGATGTCTGTCTGCCTCTGTCTCTTGGGCAGTAAGACCTCTCTTCCCCACCCCTAGAGGGTCGTCAGAGGTATTGCAGCGGCTCCCCAAAATGATTTGAGCCCAAATAAATGTCTACTAGCTATGTGAATCTGTCAATAATTGTTTTAATGGCTTAGCATGGTATTGGCCCATGTAGGCTATCATATTGCAAAGCATCTTTAAACGTGCATCATAGGCCACCCAACACATTGTTGACCCGGGAACAACCTATTTTATATGCGATAGGGGGTCCTTGTGCCGTGTTTCTAACAGCCAAGGGGTCCTTAGCTTAAAAAACGTTGAAGACCTCTGTCCTAGAGCATTTTTGAGACGTAACTAAACTCTTTCAAATCCTACATTTTTACTTCAGGGTGGCAAGTGGCACAGCGGTAGAGCAGGGCGATAGGTGACAGAACTCACTTGTTCAAACCCCGCTAACTCTTCACCAAGTGTCCTTGAGCAAGGCACCTAACCCTAACTGCTCCTGGTGGTCAGGTGTCTCCTTGCATGGCTGACATTTGCCATGGGTGAATGTGAGGCAAATAAAGCGCTTTGGATAAAAGCACTTTATAAATGCAGTCCATTACATTTCAGAGTACAATGCCATGATAGATTCTTTCATCCTTTGTCGATTGCCAGTTTGTGGTCACTGAGCCTGTACTTGTCAGGGTCTGCCTTTGTTTTCTCTCTCTGAAGGTAAGGAGATATTCTGCCAACTCACATTCTCTGTTTAGGGCCAGATAACATTCTGAACTACTTTGGATTTTAGCTTTTGGCTAGGTCTCTTTACATTGCTCTGTAATTAGATTTTCTCTCTCTCTCTCTCTCTCTCTCTCTCTCTCTCTCTCTCTCTCTCTCTCGCTCTCTCTCTCTCAACCCCCCCCCCCCCCTTCTCCTCTCTCTATAGCCTCCCGGTGCTTGAATCAGCCAGCCTCTCTACCAGAGGCTCATTGGGAACATCAGTATGCATCAGAAGTCACAAACACGAGCAGTTAGCTCGTGTTTGAGCGAGAGGTCAGGCTCTCTCTCTCTCTCTCTCTCTCTCTCGCTCTTTCTCTCTCTCTCCCTCTCTCTCCCATGCCCTCAACGTTGTTATAACGCTGGTACAAACCACAGGCGTAATTCTCGGGACGAATTGAGGTGTGTCACTTTAAATGTTATCACAGAAGTTATCACAAACACACGCCATTTGTTAATACAGAGGGTGTTTGTTTGTTCTTATCCTTAATTCACCGCAAACCTTTGGATGCAAGGGTCGCCCCAATGCACGGATGCTATCATGTGAGTCATTTCAGTGGTTGGAATCCTTAGACTTCAACCTAAAGGTAATAATCTCCCTCTCTTATCTCACACGCACGCACACGCACACACCCACACACGCACACACACACGTGCACACGCACGCACACACACATCTCCTACAAATGCCTGACTTAGACAGGCACAAATATGCCAGTAAAGGGGACAATTCCAAGAGTTAACTGTTAATAATTGCTTTTGCAATTTGATGAGGATTGTGAGGCTGAAGATAATCCGGTTTGATCCACGGCCATCAAGTGAGTTGGATGAGGTTTTCCAAAAAAAATGTGAGGGGGGAGTTCTCATGTGCTAGCTTGCATGCACATATTGTCAAACAGTACTTCTAGCACAACATAACACAGCTTAGGCTTAACATGTGTTTTTCTTGTGTGTATGCATGTGATTATCTGCTTGTGTGTTGGTTGACACACAAAAGGTACTGTATAAAACACACATGCCAGTTATTCTCTTGCTCTCTTGCAGGACATATATGACCTAATGTCATACTGTAAACACAGAGCCAAATTGTGTCAGTTTTCTAAACGTCATGATGTCCCTAGCCTCGTTACAGTAGGATGTCACTGGAAAAGAGGATGCTAACCTTAGTCGGTACAGTAAGCATTTTTAGCACTGATTACAGTATCATGTAGTGGTTGCCAAAAATGGGTCTCAGCAATTCAACTGGGTGACTTCAGCGTTCTATCCAAATGAACCCAAACCCAAGCAAAGTGCATTCATCAAATTCCTTGCTCTTATTAAAGCCAAACTTCTGGCTTCAAACGAAACCAATGGGTGATTTGACTATATGTCACTATGTCAAACTTATATACTGTATGACTATATATTTTCTTAGTTTCACCTTTAATTAATTAATTTAAATTACTTATAATGCCATTTCAAAGGTACAATCTCAATGCTACACCTTAAATACCAATGCAAATAATTGATATGGCTCAAGTACACTTCGATAATCTTTTTTTTTCTATCCTCACTTAACCTTGTGTTGTGTTTTTTTTCCACACATTCTTGGCATACACCCACTCACTGATTTCCTTTCACTTGCAAAAGCCTCAGCTTTCCAACAATGATTTTTATATTCGAAAATATGCTCAGCAAACGATACAGTGTAAATGTGTAGACACACACACACACACACACACAAGCTCATATACAGTTCATAATCCCCAACTCAAAAGGAGATTTCGCTAAATATGTGAGAATTCAATTGCTTTCTCGTTCTACCACATCACTGGCTCAGCCTACAAAAATACGCATCTGCAGCTATAAATAGCCCTTTATGCCCAAGACATTGTGAAGGCGTATGACACGGTTTTGTGTGACACCGCTAGCCTGCTCCGCTATGCCCCGCAATCAACCGACAAGATCTTTCTTTTATCTGGCTGCCGCATGCGTGCGTCATCCATCTACAGCCTGTGCCTCTCTGCTTCCTCTCCATGCTCGTTTCCTTTCATTTTAGACTCCATCAAGGTCAGCTTGACCCATGCAGTAGGGAGAGAGGGGGTGAGAGAGAGAGAGAGAGAGAGAGAGAGAGAGAGAGAGAGAGAGAGAGAGAGAGAGAGAGAGAGAGAGA
>JAODUK010029341.1:0-23311 GCA_027564635.1 Typhlichthys eigenmanni
ACAAGCTGCACAATCACTACTTTACATTGCAGAAAAGTGTAATTTCTTCATTGTTGTCACATGAAAAGATATGCTCACATATTTGTTCTGCTCCGAAGTGACATTCAGAGTTGCCGTGTTTCGAGTCATTGACGTGAAGTTTACTTTCAGTTTCCACCTGTCGTGGTTGTAAAAGACTTCGCACTCGTAAATGTTCAAATGATACCTGCCAACATTTGGCTATGAAAAATAGGGAGATTTTTGCAAATATGTGAGGGGTGTACTCACTTTTGTGAGATACTGTATATACACACATATATACACACACACACACGCCTTGTATGTCGAAATATTTTCAGATGCTTCCTTCTCCCTTTCCACTCCCAAGAAAAAGATTATCGCCGCACCAAGCCGCCTCCCTCCCAGTCGCTACGCAAGCTTTTGGCTCCAGCTTGTAAAAAAGAAAAAAGTGAGAGGGATTCCAATTAAATCACATTTCTGGAATAATGATTCTGAAATATCACAGAATTAGGCAGAAATGCATACAATGTGTCTTTGAGAGCTACTGTACACATAGGCGATAGGTAAAAATCCTTTGTTTGTATTCCGTAATTATTGTTTTGGTTTTCTTATGTCAATGTTAACACACCTGCAGTGTATTGTTTATCTAACCATGATGGAATAAATCATTGGAGAACCTTGCTGCATGTGCTTCCATGTGCCTGACACGCACACCCACTGTTCAAACCCCCTCACCCATATAGTTTATATGCCCGCAGTGCTAGTCCAGAATAATTAATAGTGCTTTGAAAACCGGAGTGGATTTACAGATCAATGAACATGTACGCTGGGAAACTGAACTCTACAACGAAAAGGTGAAGAAAAATAAACTATGGGAATATTGAAAATACAGATCGATTGTGTCATAATTCTTGCTACATAAGATACCCGTCTGTGATGCAACAAGTTAAACTGTGTTAATGTATAATCTTAAGAGATAGTTTCTCTAACAGTGGCATCATAATAATGGTATGCATTTTCTAAAAATGGAGATTGTCAATATTAACAGCAGCATGTGTCTCCAATTCCATCCTATTTAATTTACAGTGCAAAAAATACAATTTAAGGTGCAGTCACTTTCTAATGACGGAGAAAATTATTGCCGTTACATTCTGAATACACCCAAAATAATATACAGTAAGGATGTGTGCTCCTTGGTGACAAATGAAGACCCGACCAAATGCAAAAGCAAGATCACTCCATTTCAAAACTGCAACTTGTTTTGACCAGGCAGTGCATGTGTTTTATACCCATCGTCTGCAGATAGTAATGCCTGCATGCATTAAATTACCAGGCTGAATAGCACTGACAAACCTAGTGGCAAGCAGCAGCCAGATATTCATGTGTGTATGAAATGTTCGAGACAGTAGCCTGAACCTCGCTTTACCTTCATTTTCTCATCATGCTCCCGCCTGGACTCGCACAGCAACTCTTCCAGCTCCATGAGCGAGTCCTTCAGTGTGTCCACCTGGTACATCAGGTTGTGCTTCTCGTTGTCCAGCTGGGCATTGGACACCATTGCTTTGCGGTACTTCTCCTCTGCCTCCACCAGCGCGTCCTGGAAGAGAGACCACAAGAAGGATGAAGAGGGCAGGCGTTTGGGCTTGTGGATGCACCTGGAAGTACCATGCTCCTCTCTCACCTTCTCACTCTCTACAATATTAAACACATTTGCAATGGTACAGTGGTCCTCAGAGTAGAAGTTTGGACCCATCAAGGAGTTACACATTTAGTTTCAATTGTGTTTATGGTACGCCATTGAAAATAAAAGTCAGATTCAATCATCCAAGAACCACTGCCATATTGGACTTAATTTTGTAGTTAACAAAACAGCATCAATGTGTTAAGGGTATAGGGTGTTAGATTGATAGTTTGATGTGCAGACAATCAGAGGGGAGGGAAAGTTAGCACAGCAAATGGAAATAAAACACTGACAACTCCTGCTGTGCACCTAAAGACCTTCTCTGGTGAAAATCACGTTCATTTACCCTTTTAACTTGTCTATATGGGTTTGTGTGTGCTATGAGGATATTTCATTAGCTAAATTTAAAATAAACACCACACCAGAGTATTTATACTTTAAATATGCTGTGCATATTGACAACAGGGTTAGGGTTAGGTTTCATGACAACATGAAAAAGCAGATTAAAAAAATGCCTGCTCATTCTACTTAGCAAGAACAAGGAACCAATCCCGACTATTTACAGGATGACGACAGTTGAGAAGCTACTCTCACTGTTGACCTTGGTCGTGAAGTGATTAGTACTAGCACAAACCAGAAACTTGGATAATGTAAGCCTTTCCCAAAAGTCTTACGTGTTTATTTCAACATATTGGACTGGTACAGTAATTCCAAGCTACAGAGGAGGCACTCTTTTGGCCACTAATGTTTCCTCTGATCTCCATTGAGTTCTTGTCCTTCAGACACATCATACCTTTCTGTCTAAATCACACACAGCCATGTTGTTTTTGTTTGTACAAAACAACATATTGTATACTTTCCTCAACATTTGTTTTGAAATTATATTGATCAACGTGATATTGCGATAACAATATTGAATAAATATATTGTGCACCCCACCGGTCTTAAACCCTATTCTAGCAGAGCCAGCCTTTACTTAAAGTCTGACACAGTGCTGGCTAACTGCAACAAGACCCGCCTACTTGACAGGAGAGGCATTTTGAATGACATGCACGCCGTCCAACTACTGTGCATAACTCAATGATCAAGTCGGCCGATAAATTTAAACTGAGAAATTTGTTAGGAAACTAAACAATCTTGTAAATCTGTTAAGTAGGCTACGGTTACAGATTAAAATATATTAAAATTAAAACATTTTAATTAGTAATAGCACTAGTGTCGCACCAAAGATACAGACCTATTGTGAGTGACAATGCTGACAGGTAGGCCTGTATAAGCAAGCTTACAGGATGTATCAGACGAAAACAATGCTTGTGTAACGTAGAGCTAATGGACGGAAAAGGATGAGACTACTTTCAACATAGAGAGTGCACATTTAAGTCATGCCCACACTGAAACTAAAGACTGAACTGCCATTAAAGACAAAGTCAAATGTCAGCAATTCTGAGGCTGGGGGTCATCTACAGTATGTGCCATGGGGTTGGCTACTGTAATATTGTCTGTACATTAAATGTTTGGTCTAATGTCCAGTGCTCATTGAAATCTGAAGTCTGTGGCTTTGTATGGCCCGCTCGGGGCTCAGAGGAAGTACCTCCAGGACCTCCTCGGTGCCCACACGAGTGCGCTCCTAGGGTGGGTAAACATTCACCAAGATCCCGGTCAACGCTATGGAGGTATTGGCACGAGGTTAAAAATCCACGGTTAAAATGCATTGTAGTAAATTACACCACACACACGTGAATGTGAGGTAGTCCTACATATTTTATTTGCTTAAAGGCTGATTTTGTTTTACTTTCGCCATTAAATACGTTTATCCAATCAACAAACCATTGATGTCACATAACAATAGCGGAAATGTTTACTTTCTACTCAGCCGGTAAACGTTTTATAAACTGGAAACTATGGCTGAAAAGTTCAAAGGCACCGTTTGCATAGCTTACGGTACCTGGTTATTGTGAATGTATTACTTCCTGATCATCCACCTGGAACACAAAGTAACCTACTTGCTGTTTTTCTTTCCCATGAGGAGGTAGAGCTGCAGCTACACTTGCGTCCAGGTTGGCTTTCTGGTACATGCTCTACTGTACAGAAACGAGTACCGTCATGGTTTCAGAATTTTGGCATCGACTTGGTACCCAAGTATTGGTTCTCGTGAAATTCCTAGTGTTGACTACATACATTTTTATACAAACCTACACTTTTTGGGTTTAAAATGTCTTAACATGCCACCTACTACATCTACAATTATCCAAGGCCAATGCGGATGTCTATTTAAAAATAATAAAAAATATAAATAAACAGGAAAGCCTACAATACCTACAAGCTAAAGGCAAAAACAATCTGTGGGTTAATAACAGTAAGTCTGCAGTTGCATTCGTTAGGGCGTCAACCTGATACCTTGACTTCTTTGAGGTTCTGCATGTACTTTGATTCCACATCTTGAATCTGATCCTTCAGTTCATGAATCTCCTGAGGTAAAGACCGTGATGGTGTGAAGCAGTAATGCAGTGGACAGTAACGATTTGATTTGGTGGAGAGTAAAGGAAATAAAAAATATGTTTTCCAAGTGCCTATTTTTTGTACCTTTATCTCCCGTATAGAGGCCTCCGTGTCTGCGGTGATGGCTGTCTCCCCACTTCCTCTCCGGGAGGAAGTGCCTCCTAATGAGGTGAGTGTGGCAGCTGTGAAAGCTGAGGATGCTCGAGATCCCTGTAAATAGAACAGTTAAACAAATCGCAAATTAATAAAGTGGAGACAAAACATCGTTTTAGTAAAGAACAGTTAAAAAAAAAAAAAAAAAAAAGTTTAGAAATGTTTTTCCAACTTCAAATCATTCCCGTCTTTGAACTAAATTAAGGGTACAGTCAGAATAGAATAAAACAAAATGTTATGACAGCACAAATGCAATACATTTCCAATTCCTAATGACTGCTTTCAGTAACGGCACATAGGACATGGGCTCACCTTCTCCAGATAGTCTCTGTCCTCCACCTGTAGAAGCAAGAGACATGGTTAGCAGACCAGAAGACAATGTGGACAGAGTCCATCTCTGCAGTTCTCATTCCACACAAGAGCATGAATATTTATCAAAGCAATACTAGGTCAATAATCAAACCTCTATCCCAATCTGATTTTACCTGGTAATATTGTGAGAGAGTAAACGTTACAACTCATCATCATTATACTTTACAATACTGTGGAAATATTGATGTAGTCATCACGTATTGCAGGACAACCAGTCTCAACTAAAATCTATATTAAGTTTTCCCCAGAAGGAACAACAGTTGTATTTCATGATTTGAAGTACACAGATTTAATAGGATGGGGTAGGTTAATGGTTTGACCAACCTACAGTACCTATAAGTATCCCTAAGCAGGATGCCCACACCCTACCTGCTCATAGTTAGTTGTAACTCACTGTATGTCACTTTGGAAAAGAGTCTGCTAAATTACCTTATTAGAATTCATTAGAAAATGTAGGTCCCGACACCACAAATATACTATCTAAGGAAACCGTGTATTGGTCAGTAATCAGCATATTCCTCACACTAAACAGGACACCAACATAACAGAAACAGTTCATTTTAAACTCCATGTGCAATCCATACAAGAATACATCTCCAATTGTATTACACATATTTAAAATATTGCAGGTCAATGTTACGGTTACTGAAAATACTGTTAACCAAAGGGTGCAGATGGAAACCATCCTGACCTCGCACGCTTCAGTTTAACTTCACCATGAGAGTCAGCCTGGAAAGACAACAAATTCTTGCAAATGACGTAGCGACCGTACGCAGAGCTACAGGCGTGGTAGAGGTATGCCGACATAAATAACGACTTGGGTGCTTCTACCGTAATTTCCCGACTATTAACCGCACCGTATATTAACCGCAGGTCAGTCTTATGACATTTTTAGAAATAAGCTCGTGTATTAACCGCAATTTATTCAATGTTACGTTATCGGGTTAGAGGCATTTATATGTAAAAATAAATAAAACACTAACCACTTCAATATACGGGTATGCGCTAGCTAGGCTACGTAAATTATGGTAGGTTACTTTGTTAATAATTGTCCTATTACCATAGCAAAAAAAATTGAGTTTTGGCTGTATAATTAATATCGCCGCATGACCTTAAAAATAATAAAAATAGCCCAATGAGAGAAAAATGTTTTACCCCGTCTATAGGCCGCATTCGAGTATTATCCGCAGAGCTGCCGACAGTTTGAAAAATCTATGTATTAACCGCGGTTAATAGCCGGGAAATTACGGTATTCATTTTAAAGTGCCTGCACTTTTCAAACAGTTTCCATGGCTCCACAGATGGACTTGTGTGTCTATCAATCAATTTACATGTCAGGTTAGCAGATGGAAGAACAGCAGTACATTACAGATATCTATCAGGCCTACTCTTTTGTCTGCATCAACCCACTCACATGAGGGAAATCTGGGATGGTAATGTTGTCCAGCACACTGCGACTGGATGCACTCCGCAGGGAACTGGCAACTGAGCTGCAGTCGTCCTACAGCCGCCACAAGAGGGCAGAATATGACTGATGAATTTTATCATTACTTGTGTTGTCTCATGAGGACAGTGATCCCATTATCGTAATTAAAATAAAAGCAATAATCATATTTGACAGCAGAAAAACATGAATGGATGGATATTAAGGCACTTTTAAGACTATGTATTCAAACTGGTAAGGCAAATTCAACCATTACGATTTCCAACATTTGATGATTACCATGATACAAGAATAATAACGCACCATCAGTTGGTTTAAATATTACATTTAACATTAGATGTAGATTTCTCTAGAACTCCAAATACTATTTAGTATGGTACAACACGCAAATCTCTGCGACATGAACATTTGACCTAACAGAGCTTTATTTGTGTCGACTAAAGCAGTCTAAATCACAGACGATAGTGACAGATTAGCCATTAGACAAATTAGCCTCTTAAGAGCATCAACATTACTGTGGAAAGATCAAGAGTGAATTGATTTATATTAGAATTATCTCAGTAGGAAAACACATTTTATTTGGCACCATAAATAAATAAAATACTTAAACACTAAACTCAACCCTATTGACTTCACTACAACAGTTAGAAAGAAAATTTGACCTTTTCACACGCCAAGTACAATCGTTCATTTAGTCTAATCCCACATTGTGTCTGTAATAATGAAATGACTGACAACAACCTGCCGTTCTTGTTAACAACATGTGGCCAGGCCTGCGTGGCACACAAACAAGGTTTTGGCAGCACAGGCCTACTGTAACTGTGTCCTCTGGGAGCTAGGGACCCCAGGCGGGGTGGGGTCTCACCGCTGGGCTGGCGCAGGCCGAACTTGCCCTTGAAGAGGCCCGAGAAGCAGAACCACGATAGCTAGTGTAGTCTGATGGCTGCGGAGAGATGTGTGCACACTATTCAACCTCAACATGGGCACATTTCATGCACCGATCAACGCAAAGCTCCAAGGCTGTATAAAGTTACCAACAACCACCAAAGCCAAGATATGACATGCTTAAACGTGGTTAATCAAGGTAACGCACACAACCTGTCTAAATGGAGTTATCACATTTATTCAAACTAGCTCAACAGGTGACATGAGGAATTGAAAAAGAAATTAGATTACGTTAAATGAAGCATGTAACAAGTGTCAAGGTGTTCAAATGCGTTTTAGAATTGCCCTCTAGTTAGTAGTCATGTCACAGTCAGCACCATGCATGCAAACATCAGGCAACACCACCAAACTAAGTTATGCTCCTCAGTTGTAAACCTTTCACTTTGTTGCAGCATTGTGTTTCACATGCAAACAGTGAGCTGAATGGCAAGATCTGTAGATTGAATGCAGCTCTGGAGGAAAACTGAGGAGTGTCCCTTTATTTTCAAATAAAACAATAAAATGGAACAAAGACAAAACTGCATCATGCTGAACCAAGTCACGCTCCAAACCTAGCACTCCCGTAGAGCCAGGCCAACTTACACGAGAGCTGGCACCAGTGACTCGACGAGACCCAACGCATAGATTATCATCATCACATAGGGAGCTCTGCAGGTGTGAAGACACATTTGACCAGTTAATATACATCGCATCATTTGTGTTTATCTACTGTAACAACTAGCTGCCACATTCACACTAGTGTGTGACCAAGACTGAACAGCGCCACATGTGACTGAACAGAGTGGTTATTTCACATGCAAGTGTAAACCTCAACACTGTGCTTACATGTTAGCTTCAACACAGCTAAAGTGCATTGTACTTCTCAATGGAGTTCAGAACCATTATGCTCCCTAGTGCATATATAAAACCCATGCATTTGGTCATAGGGGATGGGTAGAGAAGGGGTGGACTTCAGTGGGAGGAGTACAGAGAAGACCCAGCCACTCGACAGGCCTACTCAGGTGAGGGAGGGGCATGCACTTTCTTAATGTAACACTAAGTGATCAAGTTGGCCTTCCTGGTAGGGTAGCAACAGGAAGGTTCCCAGTGTGCTTTAAGCGCCACACGTGATACTGTGCTCTAGGGCAAAGGAACAGAACCGACCAACCCTGCACTGGCGCTGCCACGAGATCTGACTGAGAGCAGGCAGCTGGAACAGGGAGGTTAGCAGAGTGAGAAGCACAATGGGCCTCCAACACAGGCCACAGGCCTGGGAACCATGGGCATTCTGTGCATGCATGACTTATGACCTCACGGTCTACACACCTGGCAACCATTGTAGGTGGAGCCCTGCTGTCTGGAGGAAGACAGACCATTGAGGCCATACAAGTCTGTGGACACATAAGACGCCTGCAAGAGGACGAGAAGAAAAACTAAGGATGTAATTGACAAACTGCCAGTGGCTGTTATGGGTGCCCACAAGTGAAACACATAACTGCAAACATCAGTAAAAACAAGGTCACAATACAATTTTGGAACACATATGATGATTGACTTGATATGAATTGTGATATCACCAACTGCAACAGCAGTATACAACCACATGCCTTTAAGATAGAGACCGGTTATTTAACTTTCTTTATCATGCCTGTAAACAACCCCGATTAATACTATCATCTCATATTTGAAAGTCGGTCATTCTAATCAGCAGCTCATTCCTAATGTCTTGACATGCACAAATTAGCCATTTTGCCAATAAGGGCAAATTGCAACATGGTGTTATACGAGGCCACTGCAGACTATTAGTAGATCATTAGTAAATCATGGACAGTGACACCCACTGGCTGGAGGTCTAATCTGGAGGCTCGAGAAGCCCTGGTATCGTCACTCAGCCGTGAGCTCTGCATTGTGGAGGACATAAGACCGACATCAAACAGCAGCACAGCAGTCAAGTCAAGGATTTATGGAGCTCTTAACAACAACTGCTTCAAAAGGGATTGTGAGGGAGGTGGGGGGACATGACCTCCCATGTACACCTGGTCCTTCCCCAAAGAAAGAAAGAATAGAGAGGGAACTAAACCAACTAGGGGATGCATTACAACATCACAAGTTACAACCCACCAACCTTTTGCTAATAGAATGTTTACGATAGCATTATCATACTGTAATATATTTTATATGTTAGTTACAAACAAGTAACAAGTAAGGCGATCAGCATAGACAAACAGTTTGGAACCAACAGTTTCCCCACCAAAAACACGTGTCATCAAAACGTTAAAAAAAGCCATGTGGACTCAGTTCAGTTAGTGATGGACACCCACCGTTAAATCTAGTCTGGATGACCGAGAGGTTCTGCTCTCATCACTTAGTTTGGAGCTCTACAAGAAGCACAACAAGCACATGTGACTCTTCCTGTTGTCTTAAGAGTCATAACCCAGGCAAACGTATCAAATGAGCCACCGCATAGAATTACTGTATGGTAAAGTGTGGAATTTCAATAAACTTCGTTTCCATAAACTTGCAACATATTTCTTCTAAAACATGACTAGGAAAGAATGCCGGGGAAAAGTGCAGCAGGTTTACTTAGATACTCAGAAGCGCCATATTGTACCTGTCACCTAACATTGGTGTTGCAATATTCATGGAAAACTAACATGCAAGTTGCAATTCACTCAAAATTATAATCTGCATCAATGTTTTCACACCAACATAATCTCCTATTTTATATACATTTTATTTGGTTCCATTAACATCACTGTCAAAAAGACATTCTATACACCTCCACTGCAATTGTATGTTTTTTGTTTAAATTCTATACCCAAGAAAATTGTCGCCAAGACAATCCAGTTTCCTTTACTTTATCTAAAAATCTAAGAACTTCCTCGACAGTCACGAAGAATGTCTAGCTACGAACCCGGCTGGATATTGCACTGTAGCCGTCATCGTAGCCATTGCTCTGTGAACAAAGAACAAGTGCATGAGGATAATGTCTTGTTTAGAACTGTTCCAAGGTCAGGGTTTACATGCTTTTCTACATACATCTCTATCTTTGTGTTTCTTCTTTTTCTTGGACTTCTTGTGCAAATAAGAGGATCCCTAAGAACCAAGATAATAGTCAGAGTTGTCACATGCTGTGTTGTCACAGCAAAAGAGCATGCATGGGCAGCACACTTAGTAAAAACTCCATTAACATATACATTTGATTATGCAAATGCTTTAAAAAAACAATTAACTATCACCCAGCCATCCATCCATCCCATCCAAGACCTTTACAATATGCAAAACTCAAATGTACCATGCATCTCTAACCAACAAATATAGCCACAGTAAACACTTGGCTAGAGCCTTAAAGGCTAAATCAGTAATTCTTGCCAATATAAAGCTCAAATCAAAACAGTATTGCTCAGTGGTCCTCCGCGGCACCGCCACCTCACACATACTGTAGAAATGTATTGTGAAACAAAGTGTAATACTACGGCTTTGTTGATGTGAGCGGGGTGTTGGCCACTTTGTTTATGTTTCTATTCGGAGTTTTCAGTCACGTGACCTGCGCGATCAGATTAAAATGGCGGCTCACACCAGTCTACCCGTAGAGACGCCGCAAAACTCTGTACATTTCCTTTCCGTAGATTATTTGGATCACCTCTCAAACAGAGAAAAACAAAGATATGCACACAAACTACAGGTTTTGGGCACTTGCAATCCATATACAGTCCCCGCTGCCGTATTTCAGACGTTAAAAACCGCCAGGTCGATCCAGAGCTCGACTTCGGTGATGTTTACATTAACCTACCATAGTGGAAAATTACTCACCTTTTAGTGCTGCCAAGATGAAAGAGTATAAAAGTACTGACAGTTGGTTACATGTATTTTCGATCTGGATGGGTTAATAATGCTGCCGTTTAGGAGGTGAAGTACATTAATTTTCACTTATTCCAAACTCAATTAAAAAAAAGATATTCAGATGATGTGTAAAACGAAGCTTATACGGTAACAGACACAGTAGTGTGTGGTCCTGTTTTTATTTAGGCTTCCTTCTTTCGTATACACATGTAAAAAAGGTTCATCAGTCTAAACACAATGTTAACATATTGTATTTGTATTATATTCAGTTGAATAAAGCGTAAAAGTTTTTTTAAATTTCATTTCGAGTTTATTTGGATATTTTACCGTAACGTTACGGTACCTGGAGCTAACTACAACAAAACCATGTCAAATCCATCACATAAATGGGATTTTTTTACAAAAAAATAGGATAGATTAATATACCTATACACTTGTGTTAGTGTCGCTTACCTTTGATGAAATGTTGGCTGCAAGGTACGTGTATACTTGGACGGCTGCCATGTTTTGCCCTTCCCAGTGACAGAGGTACGTTTAATGGCACAAATCCATAATCTCTGAGTTTTATTTTTCTGACGGAATTCTATAGAAACACATCCCAGGGATGTATCCTCGTCGGCTAGTGCATCCGATTGCACAACAACTATCCGGCATTTTGACCAAATGAAAGTAACATAGTATAATTTGTTTCCTATTACTTGGCAGGCAGCGGGAAATAACTAGGAAATCATGTTGTTTTGCCCTCCAAGGGGGCGTTCCCCTGAGTATGTGACGTCACGTGAAAACTATGAATTGCAAAGAGAACTGAGAAATTAGATATTTGGTGAATTTGACTAAATGTGTATTAGCATACAATTATCTTGCAATGGCTGACTTTACTTTCAAGTGCTACTAGGATATAAATATGCCCAAATTGCAAACACACACACACACTGCATGCAGTAATACAAGTTATATAAATGATTAAATGATCAGTGACCAAGGCAAGACTAAATAATGAATGTCTTATTCAGACAAAGGCAGAAGAAGGGATACAAATTCAATTGTCTTGTAGAAACAACGCTTACCCCGCCTCCGTAAGCTCCTATAACATCCATATCAGACTACAAAAAAAAAAAAAAAATTATACATAGAGGAATGACTTGTGCTAGCCCAACGACCTTTATATATTGTTTCTAAAACGCATGTACTATATCTAAAATATGAATTAAATTCACACAATTAATCATGTTTACGCAATGAATCAGCAAAAAAAAAACTTTTAACAAGGTCAGTCAGTCAGCCAGCGACATTTGCCAAAATTGGTCCTCTGTTACCAAACAGTCCATCTATATAGCTAAAAATATCTTATACTACAGTTTAAAACAATTTGAATCACAAAGTCACATGTTCACAATACACCTTTAATGTTCTTTAACAACTGTTGTTCCTTCAGGGAAAACAAATAGGCCTACAATTAGGGCTGTGCGATAAAACATATTTTGCGTGGTACATCGCCTGTGCTACTGCTGCAAAGTAAACATATCGCGCTAGATAGCCACCTGGCAAAACACATGGACATTACGTTTGGGACATACAGCCTAACCAGGATGTAGTTTTAGACCTCTGTATTTTATTTCTATGTCTGGAAAGTTCCTAGACTGTCCAATATTCCAGACCAGTTATCTTAAAGAAACCATGCATGTTTCTCAACTCCACGATTCCCATGGTCTAGTCACGTTAGGCAGTCAATGGGATATGTTCACGTTCGTAAATGATAAATTACAGCAAAATGATGTAGAGACTATATTAGGTTTATTTGAACTCAGTGTAACAAATTCATCTCGTCTGCTCACTGTGGTTAAGAGAGGGCGGGGCTGCCCCTCTACACAATGTGTTATTTATATAGTTCTATGAATGTGAGCACAAGCATGGGGGAGGGGTTCACTGGGTGACAAGAAACAATATTTGAATATATAGAACATGCTATATCATGATATGTATAGTTATCGGGATATAAAAGTATCCATCAGGATATGACATTTTGGCCATATCGCAAACCCCTACCTACTATTAAAAATAATAGTTATACAATACTGTAACAATCATATTATATTTGGACAGAATAGTCTGGACTTTCTGTAGTGTTATCCGGTGTGATAGTTACCCGGACACTGCCTCTGCTGCCGACTGACATCTGTTCATCATCATCTGACACCTGAAGACAACAGAGAAAGAGAGAAAGGATTGGAATATGATTGACACCAGGAGCTGACTGAGACAGTCATGACACCAAACAGTGTGGTCATAACAGGAGTGCTGCAACGAGAAATTAATAACATTACTGCGTTTTTGTATACATCCCCAATGTAAATCTTACATATGTTAATATAAAAGCCCTAGAGTACAATAAAAAAACAAAACAAAAAAAACAACAGGTAATCATTTCTAAACTTAAGATAGACCTCAGTTAAAAGAAAAAAGGTATTACAGTGCCCCCATAACCTTGAATAGCTGAGCCAGCTTTGTGTGTTATCAAACATCAAGTGGCAGCAGTAGGGAAAAGGTAAGTGAACAGTGTCTAGGAGGAGTAGAGGAGTTTCAGCCACTTAAGTACTCAGTTCCCTAGACAGTTGTATGCTGGCTTCTATAAGGGTGAATTACAGAAAAGAGTTGTGACCAACTGACCAAGTCGTCTGTATAATGAATATGGATAGTGTCAGCCAACTACAACATCTCCAATTGCTTTAGAATACAAGATAGAGTAATACAGTTGATCGCTGTAGTCAGATCTCTTGGTTATGAAGAGAGAAGATGTGTATGGTAATGGGGTAGTCTACAAACCGTGTGCACTCGCAATGGGCGTGTGTATCGCTCACTGTCCTCCTGTATGATGGGAAACAGAAACCAAGATTGACAGAAGATAGGGAAATGAGATAGATGCTCAAAAGGTCAACCGGAAGATAAGATGAAGGAATAAAACCCCTCAGCATGCAAAGGAATATCACTTCTGTTGGGAATTTAGTGGGCAGTTATTTATAGGCTGCATGGTCATCAAAACATCCACTGCACAGCGTCATGCAGGAGTGGACAATCCTGGTCCATGAACATTGTACTAGCCAGGTATTGGCCACACATACAAGACCAGTTGATTTCATTACGTATTCAGCGTAACCTGCTTTGATAGAGCATAATTGGAGCAGTCACCAGGTTAGGGTTAGCACTTTCAGGCCCACATGCGTGCTGTTAGACAATCCCAGAAAGCAGTGAATAGGTGGCATTTCTTTCACAATTGGCTTATAAAAACATATCTAACATCCCTCACAACTGCTAAGGCCGCTTCATCCACAGTTGTCATGTTAGCACTTTAAACTGAGCCCTGAAAAATATACATGGTCTATTTGATCTAAGGTCACTTACAGGAAAATCATGACTAGTGTTGCTAGTCAGAAAGAACATCAAATGTTGAACCACTCATGACAACTTTAAATAAATGTAGTAGAGCAGTAAACTAAATGATGTCACACCTAAAAAGGCACAGATGGTCATGCTGCTCTAAACCACAACAGGCATGCTGATTTAAGTAAGTGGATTAATGCCAGGCTTTGGTGCATTACAATTGTCTATAAATCATTTTTTAAGCGTATTAATCTGGGATTTAAGGGCAATCCAGCCAGTCAAAAAATATTCTATACAAAAATACATATGTATAATCCTAAAATAAAAAAAGAAATGCAGGGCTGCCTGAATAGGTTAGTGTCAAAATGCAAACATAACATTTTAGTGTTACTTATAGGTGGCACATTTTTCATGAAGATTCTTAAATCTCTAGGCAGAGAATAGATACCATCCACTGCTCAATATCTCCCCATTTGCTGTCCGTCCTGTCTTCCGTTTTGGTGTCCAAGCCGTAATATTTCTGAACAAGGAAATTAAGATACTTAAAAGGTCAAGAACAGATTAGTAATGTAGCATTTGATCATGTGCATACATATGATGTTTCTATGATGCAATGTGCAGTGGACACTAATGGGTTCAAGTGCCAGGAGGGCGTGCAGTGTGCACTAGGGGGCGGTGGTGAGGATGCCTACCTTTTGAACCTGAAAGATCTACACCACAGGAGAAGAGGATATACCAGGGAGAAATCAAAGAGAAAGAACAGTCTTACATTATTCATAAAGACGCATGAAAACAAGATCATAAGGTGAAAAAAGAAAGTTGTTCGGAGAACGACACAAATGTACATACAGTATCAAAGATGACACCTGAACAGAAAGATTTCTGTTTGCTGAACATGGTAAGAACCGGTTCAGGAAAAAGTACTATATTAACCATTTTTCTACAAAAGTAGCACAATAGTAATAATACTAACCATGCATCATCTAGTAGATATTCCAACTGTGTACATAATCAGATTAAGAAGTATTAACCAGCAAAACTTTTTAAAGTGTAGTTAAATGTTTCACCCCACCAAAAAATAAGGATAGCACATAAAAACAATTCACATGGATGTATGTGAAATGTCAGTGTGCTGCTTCAATAAAGCAATTGAGACTAGAAAAAAGGTATGCAAAATATATATTAGTTAAAAAAAAGTAACAAACATTTGTCATAACAGACACTGACCTGTATGCTACCAGGAACATCAATAAATGCTTTATAGATTAAATCTAACCATGTCATAAGTGGAAGGATCCTAGCTTTGGATTGCATTCTAAAATAGTTTAGAATATATATATATATATTTTTTTTAATTGTAGAGTAGCTACATGGTACATTTAGCTGCTAGCCTGAATTTCAGTTTAAAGGCAGGGACATTCTTGCGAACGTCAAGCTAAAATCAAAACAGTATCGCTCTGTGGTCCTCCGCAGCGGCACCTCACAAAATGCATTATGAAGCAAAGCTTAATGTTACTGCTTTGTCGATATGAGCGGTGTTGTTTATTTTCCTATTTACAGAGCCAGGGCTGTGTAGAAGTATCAGAAAACAGTACACGCACAGAAAACGGTTAGGTAGCTAAATGAGGAGATAATTGGTGAATTTGACATAAAGTGTATTAGCTTACATTCAGCTTGCAATAGCAGACTATACCTTTAAATGATTACTGCTGTAGTTGTTGAATCACGATAGGTGAATATAGGGGTCAAACTCTTCAGCTACAGGGTAGTTAAATCAACAGGTTTAGATCAGTTTAATATTTAAGTTTCCTACATTTTATCCTCCATCTTTGTTAGTAATTGGCAGGGTCATAAACAAACCCAGGAACCTGATATCACCACCTTGAGATGTATTCTACAGTACTAAACAAGAACCTAAGTGGCTGTGCATGATATGCAAGCATTGTAAACAGGTCAACGTTGACTGCAAACCACCACATCTGTGTTTGGCAAACAAACTGAAAGTGATTATCAATCCTCTAGACTATATTTTGCCCACCTTCTAAATGAGTTGCCTGGATGTTTTTTCCCAGATACAGTACTAACTCAAATCCAGCAAACTATGATACTCAACACACCTAACACATGTTTGCCCCTAAATTACCTCCACAAATGTTAACATATATTTTATATGAATAATCAAAATAAGATCCCATCGCCCGTTTCCACAATAACCAAAAGTTCAAGTGAAGTGCTAAAAAATTATACTGTAGACGTGATCCTGTAAAATTATCATCTTACAGTACTGACTGATAAAAGGTAATGTTTACAAGGTATAATATTAATCACCAAGTGATGGTTCCCAGATTAATAATTCACTACAATTAGGAACTTATTTGAATAGCTGAATTGTATGTTGCTTTCCACTCGAGCACTCTTTTGTTCTCTGTTTGGCACAGTTTTTGAGCAATAACTACTTTTTTGGCATCACCTCTCCAAGCAAGCTAAGGAGATACAAAAAGACGACTTGGAAACTACCCATTTGTCTACGGATTGGTCAGAATATAGTAACTGCATCACTGTGTGATAGGGCACACACAGACATTAGCTACTGCATGTTCCTACCAACAGCCGCCGCAGCCTTTTATTAATGCATATCATTAAATATTAGATGCAGACTTTCCTTTGTGTGTTGATGAAAGGATCCAAAAAGATTGAATCTGTTCAGACTTCCATGTCTATTTCTTGAGTGACTAGGTTTGTGTCTATTTCTACAGAACATTCTTCTCTATTATGGTTTCAACCTTACCAAGTCTTACTGTAGGTAATTTACAGGCAGTGAGCTACCTCTAATAGCCTAATTACAAAACCTCTAGCATTCGTCATGTCAGCCTGGTTTATAAACTCCAACTCAGCAGGTAGTCTTATTTCTAAATGAATCTATTCTAAGCATTAATGCAGCACTGAACTTGTTACACTTAACTATCATAGGTAATAATGTAGCTAATGTAGCTAAGTAGACAGACATTCAGCATTAAATTATCTCTTGTTCAATTTAATCTTTAAAAACACAAATTTGAATATAACTCTAAACAATTAATCAAAAGTATAGGCTAAGATACCACTATCTTTCGCCTACAGTAGTTCAAACTAAGATTTAAAAAAAAAAAGTTATAATAAAAAAAATGTGGCTGAGAGCCGTTTACACAATCTTAATGAGACACGCTTCCCTTCTAAACTCTACAAACTTTCTTCACTGGTATCTGTTGCTATGGTGTAATGACCCTCTTACAGTTTACACTCAGTGGTCCTCTTAAGGGCTTGCCGTTTTCTACTTATGTGTAGTGATGGCAGTGATAGATAACCACATATTCCTGTCTGTGAGCCAGTATATTTCAACAACGTATCCAGTACTTTGTGTGACAATAGACCTACTGACAAATTTAAATGCATTTCATGTGTACTGTTTATTTCCTCTGAGCTCGTTAAGACACATTCCAAAGCTAAAATCACGCGAAAATAATAACAGGCTATCCTATGCAGCTTTAAGGTTAGGGGTGTTGCGAAACCCTCTGAGAACGTAAACGGGATTAAGTGTAGCATTAGACTTAACTTACCAAACTGCCCTGTCTAAGAGGAGGGGTTTGGGGACGCCTGATCAGAGCGGCCCTCAGACCCCTGCCCAACCGGCGGCTTGCCGTTGTGTCAGCGGACCAAAGCACGATGCATGTGGCTAACAGCAACACCCAGCACAGACTGTTCACTGGATAGCCTAATGGCAGGTTTTATCTCCACTGGGAAAAACACCCAAATAAGCCTTATTTATAAGTGCTACAAAACCATGAATCCAGCATTATTGTCCGTCTTTAGTCTATGACACTATACCGTAGATATTCCACAGGTAGCCGCAAACACACACAGCTTCTGTCAACAAGACTGCTTGTTGTTGCAAACCTCCACTGGTTCAATCAAGGTTGGCCAAGCAGTGCCAAGCTTCTTTGGAATACAGCTAAAGGTTTTAACACACACACACACACATTTTAACACTGACCATTAATCCATTAAATACTAGTGTTGGTTTGGGTGTTCTTTATGCATGTCTACCCTTCCATGACATTTTCATAGGAATGCATATGTAAATGGGACAATAGCCTACCACAGAATGCATATCTAAGGTTAGTGTACAGGTGAGAAGTGAGCTGGGTTTTCCGGTATAGGACTACAAGGCTAAGAAAGACTCCCAGCAGTGTAATCAGAGGTAATTAACTAGAGCAAAGAAACTCATCTATAACATTAAACCCCATAACCTAAAACCTTATTCTCCCATTCCACACAACAGAATGCATAACTGATTACATCACTAGTTAGTATTATCATTACCAAGTTGGACATATTTGCCCAGCCAGTCATGTTTATACACATCTGTCTGGATTCCCTATAAATAGAATGTAAAAACAGTAAGACTTGGTTGTGCAAACAGGGATCAATAGAACCTGGTAGATGCAGTGCTCTGGATAGTATTTATTGATGTAGGGTGAACTTTGACCTCAATGCTGTGGTCAATTATACAAACAATACCCCATAATGACAGTGAAAACAGTTTGTTTGAAACTTTTGCAAATTTGCCTTGTGTGTTAGAAATTGCTTACTGTTGCAAAGTAGATTTGCTAACTTGGATTTTCTGTTAGAAACTGCACAAAGAAGCAGGTATAGAAGCACAGCATATTAATTGTTATGCATTGAAATTAGTGATATGCACTATGTCTTATTAGGGGCTGAACCCCTAATGTCTTATCATAGAAACTCCCCTGGGGGCGCAGCCAACCACACACTTTTTCTGGTGTCTGGCCATCTTTATTTCTATGGCGCTGATTGGCAATCACCATGAACTATAGCCAGACAGAATGCTCATATCAGCACAGATGCAGCACGCATAACTTAACAGGTAAACTCGCTCTCACTCACTGACATCATCTAGCTCGTAGCTCCGTAAGAGCCTCACTGTAGTGTTTTCAATGCCGTGAAGAATGTCTGAGTTAGAAGTTACATTCACTGTTAGCTACTGTATTAGCATAATATTGTTAATTCCAGTAAGAGTACGCTAGGTGTCTAACTTTCAAAAATCAATGCGTCTTGTAAACTTAACGCTGGCTGCCTTGTTAAAGTTTCTCCATGTCTCATCCCAGCACGTCACCTTTAACAATAGCTTACGTAGTTCCACATTGTCATCTCAAGCCCAAAACAGCCTACACCTAAGTGATGCTTTTCTCCGACGTGGCTTCTAGCTCAACGGAGGCATTTTTTCCACAAACCTCCCATAAATGTTACCTTGCGTTTCACACATTCGTTAGTGGGCGTATGAAACTTCTTTAATTTCTGATACGTATCCACTTGTAGAGGACCACTGCACTTGGCACTTCTGATGAGTTATTATGACAGTCAAACAAGGATGATGGCATGAATTTGAACAACCTAAGAATCATGTCTTATAAATCACATGCCTTGCAATGTGCTAATCGCATGGTTTCAAATATCAATTTCCATTTGAAAATTATCTACTTTACCACTTTGTTTAAAAAAAAATTAAAAAAAATCATGAATCTTGCTCAACATCGTGTTGTCTGTCAGCCATCGCCGATGGGACGATGACATCGTCTATCAGCCCAACCCTAGGTAACAGTGCACTAGCCTTTAACATTCCATTTACAGTTAGAATAACGCAGACCTGCCAACCTTGGACAACTCTTTACAGTACCAGGTGCGCGAGCAAACAGGAGATTGTGTGTAGCAGGAACCAACATATATGGCACTGATATATTTTTTTCATATACAATATAGCGTTCATCGCAATTATAGAATTGTACCAAAAGTATAAGCCTATATAAAAGGTTGGAATACATTCTGTTCTTGACAGAATACAACTTACACATGTTAATCCATAAAGTAAAGTACAAAATGCATGATATGGTAGCATGGAATGAATAGTCACTTCTAGTCAGTCTTTCCACTCATCTGACAAAGCTTTACTGACTTTATTGCAACAATGATTGGCTAAATTAGCTGCACATTACACGGGACCTAGGATATGCTTAATTCTATTTTATGAGCACATGTGCTTTGACAAAAAACAGGCCTAGTGATCACAACGTGTTCTGTTCAGTCCTCCAGTTAAAACATAAGACACAGATTTCTTTTCTTAGCAAATACCCTTTAAGTTAGTCTATATAGGAATGGAACACTTATGGCCTCTCAAGAGCCACTAACCATGTTGGAGTCTAGCACGTCGTTTATATCATGTACAGATTTCATAGGGAATATACAGTATTAGCATTTCTATACATTGGATTCATCCATACATCCATCTTTATCTGCTTATCCGTAGTTGGGTCGCGGTGGCAGCACATTTATAAAACGCATGTCCATGGACAGAACATGGTGGAAAAGAAAAAAATGTGTAGTATTTTTGCATATTTTGAGTGCAATATAGTACCTTCATGTTCTAGACTTGACTTAACCTGAATGGGTACACTCATGCGAGTGCTGACAGCATAATGTAGCAGTGTGTTCAGAGCATGGTGCTACCAGCACTGATTACACCTGACCAGGTAAGGTGGGGGACTTTCATCTTAAAATATGTAAAGCTGTATCGGCAGGACATCCCTGTTCTTAAGGGCAAAGTAATGCAAAGAGAAAACAAGATATGTTAACAGGAAAGTAAACCCAATAACAGCCAGTAATGCACACCTCCTTCTGTTGTCTCTCTAGCTCTTTCATGCGGATCTCTCTGGCCTCAGCGCGTGCTGCCCGCTTCGCTGCGAGCCTGGCCTCGGCCTGGTGGATGAAGACAGAACGAGACAGAGAGAGGAAAAGAGAAGAGATCGGTGAGACAGTGGAACACGTATATAAATGGAGAACTGAACACATTTGATCAGAAATCCAATACCCAGATGATTCACCAGAAACAGAAGTTCAAACACAAGTTGGTAGATATACTGTACATGCACATATTCATTTAAGGAAGCTGTTGAGCTGGTGAAATGACATGTCAGGGAGGGGCTCAAGAGTTGAAAGATTTCCAAGCTTTTAAAAATGTCTTATAAAATCTAAAATCTATAAGTTTATAGTTTGATCATCACTCATTTGATGCCAAGATCAGCAATTTCCATTTATAGAGGACAAACTATTTTTTATAAGCACTCGTCCAATTTAAAAAGGCGATGCTGGAGAAAGATAATTGATATTTTGAACTCAAAAGGGTGCTCCCTCAGAAGCTCAGCTCCACACATTGAAAACACCAGCCAAGGCAAGGATAGTGTCTGTACCACTGCGATACCATAAAGAGGATTATAACATGTATGTGTAGGGCTGTGTAGAAAATAAAAAGCAGATTATTGTTCAGTGCACACAGAAAAAGCAGCTTGACAGTGTACTGGTTTACAATCACATGGAAAGCATGTAATTTATCAGAATTACTCAGAATCTGAAGTACTATTTTAAGTTGTGGATAATACAAAAAGCCTGGAAATTAATAGACTGCACTGTAACATAATCCATATACACATTTAAAGTAAGTAAATGCAGCTAGGGGCTATTTAAGTGGTGGTGATTTTGTGAGTTGTGCATGTAGTCCAAACAGCACAAGTGCTTCAGGCCACAGAAAAGCTTTTTCCTAATAAAGGGTTAGGCCCACGCATACATGTGGCCGTGTGTCAGCAAGAATATCAACTTTCTTCCCGTCTATGGTTTACAGACGTGTGTGTATGCGTTTTCTGGTAGAACTGTTTTCTAGGTGGGGTCAAGAAAACTCTGCTGAGTAACAGAACACACACTAAACAGTTTCCTGCATAGGCCTATCGCATAAGTGGCCCATGTACCTAGCCGTTTTATAACTCGTTTTCAACAGATTGTATGGAAGCAATTAAACGTTTAACTGTTTTTTTTTTCTTTTCACTGCTATAACAATGGACATGTATTGATGTATTGAATGTTTGATAGCTTACAACCTTTCTTCTAGACCCATTATCACAAATTAGGTGAAATTCTTAACATCATGGGTTAAAGTTGTACTTTGTCTGCATCAGAATAGTTTTACACTAACGGAAGTATGTAAATTGAAATGAAAATTCTTATAAAACTAATCAAATTGAAAATATAGCCAGAAGCTGTCAGTAGGCTTATTTTCTGTCACCGAGTGGACACTGTGATACAGCGCACGGTCAACAGAATGAGTAGGGCAAAGGGATTGGGATAACATGGGTGGGGAGATAATCTGACAATTTACTAGAATGAAATATATATTTTTTTTTATTAAACTACAGCTGTGTTAATGTCAATAGTCTTTCACCTGTCTGCTCATACAAGTTTTTTCAGCTCGAGGCCATTTTGGGGGGATACAATTATGTGTGTGCTCACTGAAGCTATGAATGGAGATTACATCTGCTAGCTAATATAAAGTGAATGAAACAGCAGGCCGTGCAGAATTTATTAATGCAATGTGTTTTGGACTAAATATTTGTGAATGTAAACAAGATAGTTTGAATGTTTTCTATGCGTACTGTTATTGGTGGTCTGGTGGACTATTACTCACTTCATAGGTGAGTAGTTGACTCAAAGTTAAAAGCGTTGATTGTACTTGTAGTTATGCACTATTAAACCTGCAAATGGTCCTGCCGCCCGCTTAGATTATTAACAGGTTATGACACATTATAGTGTTACTAATGGTGTTTTTTAAACAAAAAAACATTAAGTAAACAAAACCTGTAAAATGGTATCCAGGACAGCCCTACACCACGGTTCATATTCCTAAATCCTATGAATTCTCATTCCCAGCAAGTGGAACTTAATGTTCACTCCATGATTGGTGTGCACCCATTTCAAAACTGCCCTTGTGGTTGAAATCAGCATTACTGAAGCGCTGCCAATTTGGTGTGAACGTGGCTGACACCCTGTATCACTACTAGCGGTGCACGATATTGATCAAATGTGATATTGCGATATTGATCATGAAAATTGCAATATCGATATTAATTTCGATATTT